>PVJD01009141.1:0-65814 GCA_004026545.1 Mormoops blainvillei | reverse complement strand
TGCTCTTGAGGAATAAAATGCCTCCAGCACCTTGGTAACAAGAAACTGCACAGCTTCGACTCCAGTGTTTACTTTCACCGTTGGTTTGCTCAGTAGAGGTGGAGTCATTTAAAATCCTAGCTGCAGAGGAGTCTGAGAAATGTAGTCTTTACAATTTTCAGCTTCTCATGTGTAGGAAATTCAGCATGGTACTGTGAGCTTGTGCGATGCACATGGATCCAAATAGTGAATAATTAAGTATACATATTCTAAGGAAACAAAGAATTGCATAGAAAATTTGAAGACTTTACATTAAGAAATTCCTTGGTACCTTAGTCATTCATTCTGGAATTTATAACAAGTACCAAAACCGACGAGTACCAAACAAGAAACAAATGATGAATCATTTTCTTTTGTGGGGTGGTGTCATGATTCATACAAGTTCTAGCAAGTGCAACAAGTCCCCAGCAAGCGCCAAGTACAAAAACATTTTTTTTCTCATCAAAATGCAACAAGTATAGGGTTTGACAAGTGAGTACCAAGGTGTGACTCTATATTGAAATATAAAAGTTCTGACAGTTACGATACTAACTTTTTAAAGTAGCTCATTTCACATAGCAAAGTGGGAATAAAGGGGGCATACCTCAACATAATAAAGGCTATCTGCGAGAAACCTACATCCAACTGAACAGGCAAAAACTAAACGCTTTACCACTAAGATTGGAAACAAGACAAGGATGTCTGCTTTCCCCACTTCTATTCAACATAGTGTTAGAAGTCCTAGCCATAGCCATCAGACAAGAAAAAGAAAGGAAAGACATCCAAATAGGAAAGGAGGAAGTAAAACTGTCATTCTTTGCAGATGACATGATAGTGTACATAGAAAACCCTATAGACTCCATCAAAAAACTACTTCACCTAATAAATGAATTTGACAGAACAGCAGAATTCAAAGTCAATATTCAGGAATTGAGGGCATTTTTGTACACCAACAATGAAATATCAGAATCAGAAATCAGGGAAAATATCCCATTTACTATAGCTACAAGAAAAACAAAGTACCTGGGAATAAACTTAACCAAGGAGGTTGAAGACCTGTACTCAGAAAACTACACAACACTGAAGAAAGAAATTAAGAAAGAACACAAATAAATGGAAGTATATCCCATGTTCATGCATTGGAAGAATTAACATCATCAAAATGTCCATACTGCTCAAAGCAATTTATAGATTCAGTTCATTCCCTATTAAACTACCAATGACGTATTACACAGATATAGAACAAATATTTCAAAAATTTATATGGAATCATAAACGACCCTGAATAGCTGCAGCAATTTGAGAAAGAAGAACAAAGTAGGAGGGATCACAATACCTGACATCAAACTGTATTATAAGGCCGCTGTAATTGAAACAGTCTGGTACTGGGCTAAGGACACATAGATCAGTGGAGCAGAATAGAGAGCCCAGAAATAAACTCATGTCTCTATGGTCAATAAATATTCAGCGAAGGGGACAGAAGCATAAAATGGAGTAAAAATAGCCTCTTCACAAATGGCATTGGGATATCTGGACAGCTATATACAAAAAAAAGAAATTCGACCACCAGCTTATACCATTCACAAAAATCAACTTCAGATGGATAAAAGACTTAAATATAAGTCATGACACCATAAAAGTCCTAGAGGAGAACATAGGCAGGAAAATCTCAGATATTCTTTGCAGCAATATTTTTACTGATACATCCCCTAGAGCAAGGGACATAAAGGAAAGAATAAACAAATGGGACTTCATCAAAATAAGAAGCTTCTGCACGGCTAAAGAAAACAGCAAAATGAAAAAAGAACCAACTGTGTGGGAAAATATATTTGCCAGTGATACCTTGGACAAGGGTTTGATCTCCAAAATATATAAAGAACTCAACACGACTCTACTCCAGGAAGACAAACAATCCAATAAAAAAAATGGTCAAAGGACCTGAACAGACACTTCTCCAGGGAGGACATACAGAGGGCCCAGAGACACATAAAAGGATGCTCAGCATCACTAGCCATCAGATGCAGATTAAAACCACAGTGAAATAACACTTCATATCAATCAAAATGACCATCATAAACAAATCAGGAAACAAGTGCTGGTGAGGATGTGGAGAAAAGGGAACCCTAGGGCACTGATGATGGGAATGCAGACTGGTGCAACCACTGTGGAAAACTGCATGGAATTTCCTCACAAAAACTAAAAAAGGAACTACCTTTTGATCCAGCAATTCCACTGCTGGGATTATACCCTAAGAATCCAGAAACACCAATTCAAAAGAACCTGTGCACCCCAGTGTTTGTAACAGCACAATTTACAATGGCCAAGTGTTGGAAGCAACCTAAGTGCCCAACAGTAAATGAGTGGATCAAAAAGCTATGGTACATTTACAGAATGGAATACTACATAGCAGAAAGAGCTACGACCCTTTGCAAAGCATGGATGGAACTGGAGAGCATTATGCTAAGTGAAATAAGCCAGGCAGTAAAAGACAGATACCATATGATCTCACCTGTAAGTGGAACCTAATCAACAAAACAAAGAAGCAAACAAAATATAACCGGCAACTTTGAAATAAAAAACAAACTGACAGTAACCAGAGAGGAGAGAGGGGTATAATGGGGGAAAGGAGGGGAAAGGTCATCACGGAACATGCGTAAAGACCCACTGACAAAGCCAAATGGGAGAAGGATTGAGGGTGGGAGGTGGGGATGGGTAGGGCTGGGGAAACTGGTGGCTGGAAAATGTTGAAAAAAGAAAAATAGGGGGAGGCTAAGAATAGTATAGGAAACTGAGAAGTCAAAGAACTGATATGTAGAACCCATAAATATGAACTAAGGTGTGGGGATGATGGGATTGGGTACAGCATGGAGGGGTAAAATGGAGGAAAAAATGAGACAACTGTAATAGCACAATCAATAAAATATTACCCCCCCCCAAAAAAAATAGAAAAGAAAAAAGTCCTTAAATAAAATAAATAAATAAATAAATAAGTAAATAAAGTCACTCATGTCCCCATAGTTCCAGACAGCTATACATTGAGCAGAGGAATAATTAAAAAGAAGCAAAAGAAAAACACTTAAAAAACCCAGAAATGGAAATAATTTCCTTGTCCTCCATAGCTGGCAGTCTAATTGCAAACAGAAGATTACAGAGATGGAAACTAACCTAATTTTTTTATTGTGACATACAGATAATTATGGGGTAAACCTATACATAATGAAAAACATTAACCAGTACCTTCAGTTAATATAATAGGGGCATAAATCATAGATACAAAACTGCACAGTTACAATGGTGGAACAGATGGTATTATTCAATAAAAATAAGCTTAGTGAGCTGGAGCAGGACAAGCAGAAAACCATGATGGGAAGCAGATCTCTCTTTCTACTTAAGAACAGTCAACTGCCTGTTTTTTATACTGTTCAATCCAAAAGATTCCCTTTGCCACTCTCATTCATTCCAGCCATTATACCTGAGGTTTGAATTCATCTTGATCTCTGGACCTCAAGGGCTCTTTTCTCTAAAGTCTAATGGCCAGCCCCTTCTTTCCTCCCTTTTCTGCATTTTCTGATCCCAGCAATTCTGCTGCCCCCTTGCCCTACTGTGCAGCCATGGGATTGGTCTGCCCCTGTGCCATTCAGTGCTGCTGGGGACGACGGCACACCAGTGCTGGGCAGGCAAGCTGCACCTCTCCGACTGTCAAAGAACATCCCCACATAGTCTGCTTTCCCTAAGCCTCCGGTTCCCCTTCCACCTCAGCACATGTCTTTGCTTCCGGCTTCACGGAGAAAACAGAGCCTGATAAGGAGCAACTTTCTTCATATATTCCCCTTAACCTCTGAGTTTATTAAATTGATCCTCTTTTCAGCCTGAAGAAATTTCTCCTTCTGTCCAAGGGAATTACTATGTTTACAGCCTACATCCTTTCCTCCAGTTTGCCTAGAAACATTGTTTTATCAATTAACTTCCCTATTTCCTTTTTTTAAAGTTTTCTTTTTAATGTAATACTTGAAACATACAAACAATATATTAATAGTGTCACTATTGCTTGATTAACTGGATGATAATGAGAAAGTTTTTTTAAGTATATTTTATTGATTATGCCATTACAGTTGTCCCATTTTTTTCCTCCCCTTTATCGCCCTCTTCCATGCACTGCCCCTCCCTCCAGCATTTCCCCCCATTAGTTCATGTTCATGGGTTATACATGTAAGTTCTTTGGCTTCTCCATTTCCTATACTATGTGATAAGGAGAAAGTTGTAAGTGGCAAATAGATGAGATTTGGAAGGCTAAAAATTAACATGACTTTAAAAAAATATTTTATTTCATGTTAAGTTATGATACGTGCAAAACTAGCTGGCAGCTGTTGATACACTGTTCTAGGATTACTGGTACAGGCATAACTTGTTTTGTCGCACTTCATTTTATTGTGCTTCATAGATGTTGCATTTTTTACAAATTGAAGTCAAGATCCTTTACCAGCAAAAAGATTACCACTGCTTTATTGTGATACTCACTTCACTGTGGTGGTCTGGAACCAAACCTGAATATCTTTGAGGTGTGCCCATATAACATACCTTAATAACATCATATTCCCCCATTTTATAAATGATAGAACTGTGATTCAAAGAGATTAAGTTTACACAATGAGCATAGCTAAGATTTGAAACCAAATCTGTCTCTGCTCTTAGTCATTCTTTGATGTTAACTCAAAGCTGCTCAGATTTCTGACTAGAGGCTGGTGTGTGCTAAACAGTTTCATGAAATTTCAAAGGGATAAAAGGAGGAAAGAATATACAGATAGGCTTTTGAAAGAGATTGGAAAAGCTAAATGAAAATCATTGAATCCAAAATAATTATAATGAAAGAGGTTGGAAGAAGTATAGAAGACCCAAAGGAGGCCATGTTCTTGCTAGTCCAGAAGCCATGGAGGAGGGGGGATAGCTCGAGAATCAGACATGGGACTAAGTGGTTATTCCGCTTCTTCAGTTTGTCATGTCTTACATGTTTGGATTTGTGTTCTAATTCTTTCATTCTTCTTTCATAGCCTTACACCTGAAATTGTCAGTACACCTTCCTCACCAGAAGAGGAGGATAAGTCAATACTTAATGCAGTCGTTCTTATTGATGATTCAGTGCCAACAACAAAAATTCAAATCAGGCTGGCAGATGGGAGTCGTTTGATACAAAGATTCAATAACACACACAGGTAAGTTTCTGGTTTGCTGTCACACGTATAGTTACCTATCTGTAAAATTGTATGTGACTTGAGTAATGCAAAATATTAAATTCTTCAGATTTGCAGTAGGTTTTTAACTAAAGAAAGAAAAACTTGAAAAGGGTAAACTGTGTAAGAAGTGAAATACTTAGTAATTAAACAACTGTCCAAATATTTGCATTCATAAACTGTCCAGATATTAATGCAAATTCAGATATCACACACACACACAAAAAGTTAAAAGCTGCAGTTTTACACTGTTGCCAAAACCACATGAAGTGGAATTACATTTAATTTAATATAGTAAAACCTTATTTGGACTGTACTCATAAAAATTTATGGTAATTTTGATTGGGATTAATTTTAACATAGCAAATTCTTCATAATATAAATTTGTAGTATAAAGTTTAATTGTACTATTATTAAGTACTTCATATAAACTATTACAAATGCTATTTTAATATGGACATTTGCATTAATTTTTTTATTGTATCCCCCTCTGAGGGATACATTTATGATCTTAGTTAAGTTACTATGTATATTTGAAAGTAATTTTTTTTACTGTAAATCATTTTTTATTTTTCAATTGCAATTGACTTACAGTATTGTATTAGCTTGAGGTGTATAACCCAGTGATAAGACATTATATAAATTAATAAGTGATCATCTTGATAGATCTCGTACCCATCTGACTCCATGCATAGTTATTAGAATATTATTGACTGTATTCCCTATACTGTATTTTACATCCCCATGACTATTCTGTAACTACCAATTTGACTTCTTAATTCCTCCACTTTTTTCACCCATCCCCCGCATGTGGTAACTGTCAAAATGTTCTCTATATCTATGAGTTTGTTTCTATTCTGTTTATTTGTTTGTTTTTTAGAGTCAATTGTTGATAGATATGTATTTATTGCCATTTTATTGTTCATATTTTATCTTTTTTTCTTCTTAAAGAAGTCCCTTTAACATTTCATGTAATACTAGTTTGGTGGTGATGAACTCCTTTAGCTTTTTCTTGTCTGGGAATCTCTTTATATATCCTTCATTTCTAAATAATAGCTCTGCTGAATAATCTTTGTTGTAGTCCTCGCTTTCGTCACTTTGAATATTTCTTGCCAATCCCTTCTGGCCTGCAAATTTCCTGTTGAGAAACTTATGGGAGCTCCCCTGTAGGTAACTGAATGCTTTTCTCTTACTGCTTTTAAGATTCTCTCCTTGGCATTTTTATTTTGATGTGTCTTGTTGTGTACCTCTTTGAGATCATCTTGTTTCAGACCCTCTGTATTTATCTGTATGTCTGTTTCCTTTACCAGGTTAGAGTAGTTTTCTGTCATTATTTTTCAAATAGATTTTCAAGTTCTTGCTCTCTCTTCTCCTTCAATCACCCCCATAATGCAACTTGTTGGTATGGTTGAAGTTGTCTCAGAGGCTCCTTACACTATCCTCATTTTTTTTTTATTTGTTTTTTCTTTTTGCTGTTCTGATTGGGTATTTTTTGCTTCCTTATATTCCAAATCACTGTTGTGATTTTCAGCTTCATCTATTCTACGGTTGATTCATTGTAAGTTATTATTTATTTCATTTAGTGTATCCTTCATCTCTGACTGGTTCTTTTTTGTAACTTCCATTCCTTTTTTATGCTGTTGAAGTTCTCACTAAGTTCATTTACTCTTCCCCTAAGTTCATTGAGCATCCTTATAAATAATGTTTTGAACTCTATATCTAGTAGATTGCTTGTCTCCATTCTGTTTAGTTCTTTTTG
This sequence comes from Mormoops blainvillei, assembly GCA_004026545.1. Lineage (NCBI taxonomy): Eukaryota > Metazoa > Chordata > Mammalia > Chiroptera > Mormoopidae > Mormoops > Mormoops blainvillei. The sequence goes on along the minus strand of PVJD01009141.1, from coordinate 58,809 downwards.
TGGAGTTTGACCTGTTCTTTCAATTGGGACATGTTTCTTTGCCTTATCATTTTGGCAGCTTCCCTGTGTTTCTTTCTATGTATTAGGTAGAACTGCTACATATTCCAGTCTTGGTAGAGTGGCCTTATATAGTAGGTGTCCTGTAGAGTCCAGTGGCACAGTCTCCCCCATCACCCTAGTTGGGTACTCAAGATGCTCCCCACCCCCTATTTGGGCTGTGTACACCCTACTGCTGTAGTAATTGAGCCCTGATTGCTGTTGGCATGTCAGTGGGAGGGATTTACCCCCAGGCCAGTCAGCTGCAAGGACTGGCTGCAGCCATCACCACGCAGGATCAGCTGCACAGAGGCCCACACCACAGAGCAGGACCTACTTCAGCAGGGCTCTGGTGCTTGCTAAGTCCCCGTCTTGAGTGTATCACTTGTGGAGGTGGTTGGGTAGTGTTTCAACATGGTCTGAAGCTGTCTACTGGGTGCACTGGCTCTGGGGCCCCCAGGGGCATGCAGGCCAAGGTCAGCCACCACCTGTGTTCTGTCTGGGGCACCCAGTGTGAGCCACAGAGTGATCTGCAGTTGTCTGCTACTTGTGCTGGGCTTGGTACTAAGGAAAGACCAGGCTGCGAACCAAGGTAGGCTGCCTAGGTCCACTTAGCAAGAGGTATGTTGCATGCCAAGACCAAATGCTGCTTGTTTTAGAGATCCGAGGAACATCTGAATCATAAGCCAAGACAGGACATTGATATGGAAAAGGTGCTGGAAACAGCTTGGTGGTCCACAGGTTGGGTGGGGCAGGGTCTCAGGGAGTCACCATGGCAGTTTGAACAGGATTAGCCAGGTTGATGGAGACTCAGATGTGGTGCCCACCTGCCAGCTCTGTGTAGGAGAGCTTTTAGAAAAGGAACAATGGCCTCTGTCAGCACTTCTGTCTGGGAGAAATACCCATCCCGCCCCACCCCCTCAGATGCTAGCCATTCAGTTCCTTCCTGTATGTCCCTGGTGCCTTTCGAGCTGCTGTCCCAGTACTGGAGCTCAAGCAAGTGAATCCAAGTAAGTCCATGCATGGGCCCTTTAAAAGAAACTGCCTGGGACTACAGAAGCCTCTTGTCTCACTCAACCATAATTCCTGCTGGTTTTCACAACCACAAGTTGTGCGGACTTCTCTTTGTCCCGCTGGAACCCTGAGCTGCAGGGCCTGGTGTGAGGTTAGGAGCCAGTACTCTCAGGGGGACTTCTGTAGCCTAGATATTCCTCCTAGTTTTTATCTGCCACACGTGGGTGTGGGACCAGCCCATTCTGCATCTTCGCCCCTTCTACCAGCCTCAATGTGGCTTTTTCTTTATATCCTTAGTTGTAGGATTTCTGTTCAGCTAGATTTCAGGGAGTTCTGAATGATGGCTGTTCTCTAGTTTAGTTGTAATTTTGATGTGGTTGTGGGAGGAGGCGAGTATTGCATTTTACCTACACCACCATCTTGACTGGCAGCCCTACATCAAAATAATTTTCAAAAATTATTCTCATGGCTTAAACTTTTCATAGTTTTAGACTCACTCTGACATAGGCCAATTTGAGGTAGGATTTTCTGGGTCATGTGCTGCTAAAATATTTTATATTCTGTAAAAAGTATGACCTGCACATTCATTGTAATAATATGGTTGACATGTTGTGCATAACTCACATGAAGATTGTCTCTGTTTTACAGTAAAAGTAGATACTAGGTATACCCTAAAGTTAATCCTCACATTTTATCTTAAAGCTAAGATAAATCCATCCTTTAAAATAGTATAAATTAAAGTTATAGCACATTTTTAAAAGGGTTAGAACTGTGTAATTTTTATCATCTAATTTTAGCCAAAAACTTTCATGGCGATAAAACTTCTGTGTCACAACTATTTTTATCTTATTTTTCAGGATCCTGGATGTTCGGGACTTTATTGTACAGTCCCGCCCTGAATTTGCAACTCTTGACTTTATTCTTGTGACTTCATTTCCAAACAAAGAGCTAACAGATGAAAGCCTGACACTACAAGAAGCAGATGTTCTTAACACTGTGATACTCCAGCAACTAAAATAGTACAGCTCCTATTCATGCGGTGACATGGAGGAGAGATAATGTGCCATATTTAATAAGGGAAACTTTCTTATAAAAATACCAAATTGTTTTTATTATTTATACAGATACTTTTTGGTTTTATTCTTATTCTGTCCTCCAGCCTTAGTATAGACGAATTTGGACTAGGAATAGATCTTGAGGTAAATGTGTTAGAGTTTTTAGTTGTAGGGCTGACTTATGTTCATAGCTTTTAAATATCCAGCCAGACCAGTTTGTTTCATGCTCAGTGTTAGTGTAACAACTTTTGTTTGCAGAGAAAATGAACAAAACTCCATTTTGATAAATTTAGTAAAATTTGCACTAAAGTTTCTTGATGCTGCATTGATCAAGAACCACTAGGGAATCTTCTGATCAAATACTTTGAAATTTTTTCTGTAATATATACTAAAGAGTATCTGTATTCTGATTTTGAAATGCTTTGCTTATACGATGATTATTTCTCCTATTAAGATATTATGCCTCCTTTTTACTTACTGATTTAGTTATATTGCTATATCAAAAAAATAGTTTGGCCTTGTATTTTACAGAACTATGAACATCATAACCTAGAAACAGACATAATGACCAGCAATCTTGAGATGTGGTAAACAGCACTTTAAAAGAGAGAAATTATAATCCCTCTCAGAGCATGCCTGATCACAGCCATTTATTCATTCAACACATATTTCTAGGGCCAGGGTCCCCAGCCTGAGCGCGGCTTTGCTGTCATTACTGCCTAAGCTTCACCACCTGGCCCAGCCCGCCCCTGCCACCCTCCCCACCAAGCCATCTTCCACAAAACCAGCCTCTGGTGCCAAAAAAGTTGGGGACCTCTGTTCTACAGGGCCCACTACAGATATTAAACACTATTCTAAGTGTCAAAACCAGAATGTATTCTACTCCAGAACAAAAAAAGTGTAGAAACACAGGAATGCCAGTTCTGTCAGGCCAACTGGGTCTAAAGAATGACCAGCAGAAATGTTTGCATCTTTGCTAAAGCTAGGTATTTCCTGAATGAGGCAGGCTATATCAGGAATGCTAGAAAAGCTTTTTTTTCTTCCCAGAGACCACTTCATCCTAGGTTACCACTCCTGATTAGCTTTCTATTGCTGCTATAACGAATTACTACAAACGTGGTGGCTCATGACAGCAAAGATTTCATTATCTTCTAATTCTCTAGGTAAAACTAGTCTCACTGGGCTAGTGTTAAGGTGCTGACAGGACTGCATTTCTTTCTGGAGACTCTGGGAGAAGCATTTCCTGGCCTTTTCAGCTTCTAGAGGCTACTTGGCATACCTTGGCCTGTGGCCCGCTGTTCCCATCTTCTAAGCCAGCAACACTGTATCTTTCTGACTTTTCTCTGTCATTACATTTCAATGACAGCTGCCAGGAAAGGTTCTCTGCTTTCAAGGACTCGTGATTAGATTGGGTCCACTAGGTAATCCAGGATTATTTTCCCATGATAAGGTCTATGCTAACCTTAACCACATCTTTGAAGTTCCTTTTACCACGTAAAGTAATATGTCACAGGTTCCCTCTGGAGGCTCCAGGGCGAATCAGTTCTTTGCCTCTGCTAACATGTAGAGGCTACTGGCATCCCTTCACTTGTGGCTGGATCCCTGTCTCTCCAGTCTGCTTCTGTTCTTACCTCTTTTACTACCAACTTTAATTCTGCTTTTCTCTTATAATGATCTTTGTGATTACATTTAGTTTACCTGGATAATCCAGGATAATCTCATCTCAAAATGTTTACTATAATGACATCTGCAAAACTCACAGGTTTGGAGATTAGAACATGAGCATTTAAGGGGCCAGGGGCAGGGAGACTCTATTCACCACAGTTTACTCCTGCCTAAAAAATTCACATCCATCCCCAAAATGTCATACTGAAGTCTCAGACCATTGCAGCATCAACTTCAAACGCAGTATCTTATCTGAATCTCACTCACTCAAAAATCCCGAATCTCATTTAAATAATCTAAATCGGGTATGAGTGACAATCTGTGTGATTCCTGAACCACAGCTCCCCTCCGTCAGTGAACCTAGAATCAGTTATTTTCTCCCAAATATGAAGGTAGGATGGGCATAAAATAAGAGTTACAGATATTCCCATTCAAAAAATCAGAAAATGGAATAAAAGGAGGCTCCAGTGCCAAACGAACCTTAGAAACTTAGGTGCACTCCTTTGGGTCTCAGAGCCTGGAAATAGTTTTCTGTGGCTGACAGCACCGTCCTCTGGGCTTGTGGCTCCCTCCCAGAATCTTCAGCTTTCTTGTGAAAGGTAGCACATGTTTGCAGCTGAGTATTTTTGTCAACTTGTTTCTTGTCTGGAATTCTGGGAGGTCCGATCATCTTCCATTTCATATACACTCTGTACCTTTTAGTTTAAGAGGGCAATACCTGTTAGTGTAACATCAAAAAACTGGGGGATCTTCTGTGTATGTTACAGGATTCACTATAGACTAGACTTTTACCTAAAATAAATAACCCCATCTCTGATTTTGTTCTGAGATGGCTAAGAGGATCTGTTAAGTCAAACTCCTGATCTCTTCAAAGAGCCTTTTGTGTGACTTGACTACAAAGGCCTTTTTATCTTTCACAGGAGGTATTAGCAGAAGTTGTGCAGCTACCCTCCTGTCTTTTTCTCTAGAGCACACTTTTGTGAATCTCTTAATTTTAATGTCTTTTGCCATTTGGGTAGGCTAAGTATTTTCAAGTCATCAAGTCTTATTTTCCTTATATTTAACAGTTCTTCCCTCAGTTTATCTCCCCTCACATTTTACTACAATCTGCAAGAAGGAAGGAGGCCTCACCTTTGGCACTTTGCTTAGAAATCTCTTTAGCTAAATACATTGTTTATTACTTAGAATTTCTGCTTTCCACATAACTGCAGGACACAATTCAGCTAATCTTTTTGCCACTATCTTAACTATAATCTCTTTTCCTTTAGTTTCCAACAAGTTCCTCATGTCACTCTCGAGCCCTCATTGGCAGCACCTTTAATGTCTTTATTTCTCCTAACAGTCTATTCACAACAATTTAGGTCTTTTCTGTAGCAGTTCTCTGTCATTTACTTACCTCCTTTGAGCCCTCACAGTGTTAAGGCCATCTTGGCTTTCTCTGTCATGTTCCTAAAATGTCTTCCACACTCTACTCCCTGCCCAATTTCAAGTCACTTCGTAATTTTAGGTGTTTGTTGTGGCAGCACCCCACTTCCAGGAAACTAGAAAAGTCTCTTTTGCCTACTTGTTGCCAGTTGACTTGAATGTGCCAATAAGAAATTTGGAATTCACCTTTCTCAGGGGCCCTGGTTATTTTAAGGTGGTGAATTTACCTGTGTTGTGGGCTTTAATACTGGGACTGCTACCAGAAATTCCACAGATAAAAGTATTGACCCCACCGCCACAAAGAAAACCTTCTCTGAATGTCATAACATAGAATAAGAAGATTATTCCTAAGTCTTCTCCTTAAAATAAGATACCCTGTTTCTTTCCACTCATCGAAAACAACTTGGAGAATATATAAATTATAGTTCAAAAGTCAATCTCAGTGCAGAAAGATGACCAGGGATACAGTACATTTTCTCAGGAGCAAAATCATCTTCCTAAGGAAATAATCTACTGAAACAAATGAGCGTTTTAAATAAAAGGATATTACCCTGTTTTGGATTAACAAAATGGGGGAAAATAGCCAAACCCTGTAAAATTACTTGAAATTTTATTCTTGTTTATTTTTATCAATTATGTACACGTGCAAAACAGCTACTTTGTATATAATAGTCTTCCAAAATGTAGAGATATACATTAGGAGAAAGGATTAAACATCCAGAAGGAATGAACAAGACTTTTACAGGAACTATGTAGTATTTTGCTTTATTTAGAGTCATTTTCCTGATTTCTTTTTACTTCCACAGTCACGGTAACTTTTAAAATCTATAATCATCTCAAAGAAGAATTTGTCACAGTGAGCAGTTAGACAGCAATGTGTGAAGTCAGTTGTTTTGCATGACGTATGTAATCAAAAACTTTTCAAGTGTCTGCTTACTAACAAGGAATGTTTTCACAGAAACTCATTGAAAATCCTTCTCAAAATTTCCTTGATTTGCAGTTTTATTTGAGTGGCTTAATAGAGTATTTTAAACCCGAGTAACATTGCCTGCAGTGCATCTTTTTGATGGGCAGAGAAGAAGCTGAGTTGTAGCAATGTAATCTCCATTTCCCATTACTGTTTCTGTTTTTATTCCACCAAAATAAAGGTGCAAATTTTTCTCAACTTTTTGCTACAGTGGATTTCTGAAAACCTTGTCACAACATATTGTTGATAAAGTGCATCATGTTTTCCCCTTGAATTTTTGTCCCTGATCAGTGATGGAAAAAATTCAGTGGAGTGAATTTTCATCTGGCAAGTAGAGACAAACCCCAAAGGTACAGAAAGGGGAAGGCTTTTAAAGGCAAGACAAGGAAGTCAAAACAAGGTTACTTCAGGTCTAGATAACATACCTGTGGGGGGCGGAAAGAGTCTGCGTGGCAGATTACTTCACCTTCCTGTGAACAAAAAGAAGGGCTGTGTAACAAGCCTGGCAAGCCCGGGAGGTCACATGGCGAGCCTAACAAGCTCAGTGACCAAAAGTAACCACACGGTGCTCTGCCCACAAATTCCAAACTGAGCAGGTCATAGCCGGTAGTTAACTGCCCGGCCCTATTACTTTCTCAGCAAAGGTCAATCTTTACCTTTGCTAAGTGAGCCCTTTCCATGTTCTTATGAGTCGAAGATAGCATACCTTAGATATGTCAAAGTAATTTTCTTTTACAGACTCCTCAGGGCACAACCTCACACCAGAGCGTGAGACCACAGAACCCCTCATTGTTGTCTTGTTCCCCAAAATGCCATCTGTGTGTGCTGTAAATGTTAATTATTAACTATCCTGTACCCACCAATGTAGAAGTATGTGTTTCTCCATTTTGCTTTTTATCCAGTCCTAGAGATTTCCCTGCTTTGCTTTCTCTTGCCTCATTAATGTACCGCCAATGGACTTCATGTACCTTCCTTAATGTTTCCTTCTTTCATTTTAAATGCATAAAAGAGACTGCAGAACTATAATTCTCTAAAGTATTTTCTCAGTATGTTGAGATCTTGCTTCCAGGCATATCCTCAAAACTTGGCTCAAATAAACTCTAAAATTATTCTATAGGTTGGGGTGTTCTGTCATCTATGTTGCTTTGAGGAACGGAAAGGGCTATGTGGCAGATTACTTAATAGATGGCGACCAAAAATTTCACACCAACCAGTTTCTATTGCATTCCCGGGCAAGTGTAACTGCAGTTGCTTAGGTATTAAGTCTTGCTTTGCTTAGGCCAAATGACTCCATTTGGGGCTTGTCATTTCATTTTAACAGTGGTAGGGGCTTGTTTCTTCTAATGTTAACAGATTTTATCACTGTTATCCTAGAATCAGGAATGGTAAAAAGTATAATTTTTAGTTTTCTATAAGAATGTATGTTGATTAAAGAGTAACAGTAATACAAGTTTTCAGAACATCAGTAGAGGCTTAAAAGTGAACGCATGAACATGAGTGAAGTGAGTGCAAGTGGAGTCGTGCGTTCAGCAGCGATGGATTTTAAATTGGGACTGGGCTTTGAGCATAGTAGGTGGTAGGATGAAGCAACATCTTACAGAAAGAAATGTTCATCCTTTCTATAAATCAATGTCAGATTCAACATTTCCTGAGGTGAGGTGATCATTTTTATTAATGTGGTAAAACTATATTCAAATAGCTTATATATGCATAATATGAAATATGTGTGATAACATCAAGGTTAGGAGGTCTTTTTCCCCTTGAAAACCTATTTGAAATATTTATAGTGCAAGTAAATGTTACTGTTTGAAATATATACATAGGTGTTCTAGGGCAACTCAAACTAATCTGACTTTATATCTTTAATATTGAGTATTGTGTCATTTATTTCCAATCTTTATTGAAGGCTTACAAAGAGCAGAATCCTATATCTGGCAGCAGCCTGTTGCTTATGGTCAGTGTCACAGTTGTCCCTCTGACCTCAGCTTAAATGGGATTTCTTCAGAGAAGACTTTCCTGAGGCCCCAACCTAAAATCATCACATTTCTCTCTCAGTTACAGTACTCTGTTTACTATATAGCATTAGCAATACTTGATATTTCCTTGTTGATCTGCCTGACTTTTTTTTATATTATATTTTATTGCTTTTCTATTACAGTTATCCTGATTTTTTCCCCTTTGCCCCCCTTTACCCAGTGCCCCCCGCTCCCTCAGGCAATCCCTTCACCCTTGTTCATGTCCATGGGTCATGCATATGAGTATATTGGCTACTCCATTTCCTGTACTGTACTTTCCATCCCCATGGCTATCCTGTAACTACCTGTTTGTACTTCTTAATCCCCTCACCTCCTCACCCATTCCCCCATACTCCCCTCCCATTTGGCAACCATTAAAACGCTCTCCATAGCCATGATTTTGTCTCTGTTCTTCTCATTTACTTAGTTTGTTTTTTAGAGTCAATTGTTGATAGATACATATATTTGAAATTTTATTGTACATATTTTTGATCGTTTTTTCTTAATCCCTTTAACATTTCATATAATAATGATTTGCGGATGGTGAACTCCTTTAGTTTTTTCTTCTCTGGGAAGCTCTTTATCTGCCTTTCTATTCTAAATGATAGCTTTGCTAGATAGAGCAATCTTGGCTGTAGGTCCCTGCTTTTCATGAGTTTGAATATTTCTTGCCAGTCCCTTCTAACCTGCAAAGATTCCTCTGTGAAATCAGCTGACAGTCCTATGGGAACTCCCCTATAGGTAAATAACTGGTTTTCTCTTGCTGCTTTTAAAATTCTCTCTTTATCTTTAATCTTTGGCATTTTAATTATGATGTGTCTTGGCATGGGATCTCGTTGGATCCATCTTGTTTGGGACTCTGCACTTCCTGGACCTGTATGTCTGTTTCCTCCACCAAATTAGGGAAGCTTCCTTTCATTATTTTTTCAAATAGATTTCCAATATCTTGCTCTTTCTCTTCTCCTGGCACCCCTATGGTTTGAATGTTAGACCTCTTAAAGTTGTTCCAGAGGCTGTTCATACTATCCTAATTTTTTGGATTTTTTTTCCTACTTTTTGTCCTGATTGACTGTTTTTTACTTCCTTCTGCTGCAAATTGTTGATTTGATTCTCAGCCTCATGCACTCTACTGTTGTTTCCTTATAAATTGTTCTTTATTTCAATTAGTGTATCCTTCATTTCTGACTGGATCTTTTTTATGCTACTGAGGTCCTCACTAAATTCCTTGAGCATCCTTATAACCAGTGCTTTGAACTCTGCATCTGAGAGATTGCTCATCTCCATTTCATTTAGCTCTTTTTCTGGAGTTTGATCTGTTCTTTCATTTGGGCTATGTTTCTTTGCCTCCTCATTTTGTCAGCCTCCCTGTGTTTGTTTCTGTGTATTAGGTGGAGCTGCTTTGACTCTGTGTCTTGGTAGTGAGGTCTATTGTAGGTGTCCTCTAGGGTCCAGTGGCACAGCCTCCCCTACCCCCCAAGCTGGGTACTCGAGGTGTGCCCTTTGGGTGGACTGAGTATACCCTCCTCTTGTAGTTGAGAATTGGTTGCTGTTAGCAGATCAACAGAAAGAATTTACCCAGGCCATTCAGCTGGAAGGATTAGCTGTGTCCACTGACCACCAACCTCCGCCCTCTGTGGAGGATCAGCTGTGTAGGACCTGTAGCTGTCCACTGAGTGTGCTGTTCCTGGGGTTCCTCAGGTGGTGCAGGCCAAGGTCAGCCCCTACCTGTGTTTTGCGCGGGGCCTCCCTGCCTGAGCTATAAAGCCATCTGAGATGGCTGCTATGTGTGCTGGGCTTGGAGATTCCCAGGCGAAGCCAAACTGTGAATCTAGGCTGGCTGCTGCTAGTGCTGGGGCCTGGGGCTCACTGCTGCCAGCTGTTACGAGTTTGAGAGGAATTAGGAAGTTGTGCTTTAGGAGCTAAGACCAGCCATTCATATGGAAAAGCAGCTTGGGCAGGTCCATAAATTGGGTGGGGTGGAGTCTCTGGGGATCTCCAAGGTGGATCAAACAGTGTTAAAAAGGTTGATAGAGTCTCAGATATGGCACCAGATTTCCCATTCAGTGGCTCTGTGGGGGGATGGTTTAGGAAAGGGACAATGGCCTGTGCTCACCTTAATGCCAGATACTTCAGTTTCCCCTAGTATGCCACCAGTGCATTCTAAGCTGTTACCCCAGTGCTGGAATTCAGAGAGAGTGAATCTGAGTAGGTGTGTCCATGCGTAGGTTCTTTAAGAGAAACTGCTTTGGGGCTCCCGAAGTTTCTTCCACCAACTCAATTCCCTCTGGTTTTTGCAGCCAGAAGTTGTGGGGACTTACGTTCATGTCACCGGAACCCTGGGCTGTGGAGCCTGGTGTGGGACTGGGACCCGTTGCTCCCATGATATCCTTCCCAAATTTTTATCCATCATGCATGGCTGTGGGACCAGCCTGTTCCGTGTCTGTGCCCCTCCTACCAAGACTGGATGGATGTGGTTTCTTTTATTCCATAGTTATCAGACTTCCATTCAACTCGATTTCTGACGGTTTGAGTGGTGGTCTCTGTTTTCCTTGTAAATTTGATGTGGTTGTGCAAACAGGAGAGCCATGTCTGCTTATGCCTCAATCTTGACTGGAAAATCTGCTCGACTTTTATCCCTGTCTCCTAACGTAGAGACAGTCTTTCCCGTTCCTCCCTCTTGTCATATGCCAAAACAGTTTAGTAATGCAATTAATGTTCTTTATTCGTGGGAAAATAAAAACCTATGGATTGGTGAGGAAGGGGGGAGATCCAGTGCCTCACAAGCAGTGGAGCAAGGGTTTGGGGGCAAGAGTGAGTTTTATAGAGGCAATCCGAAATAGGCCATGATTGGCTAGAAGGGTGAAGATTTCCTTATAAAGATAGTAGGTCCTGTTTTCAGAGTGAGCTAATTAAAACAGTTGGAGGATTGTGATTGGTGTAAATCAGGTTTCCTTGACAGGTATTTCCAGTAAATGCAAATGACTTATGTTTAGATTTGTGATGTGGGGCGGCCTCCATTTTGTGAATCCTGATATATGAATTAACTTTATCACTCCAGCTTCTCAGAATGAGTTTGTGAGAGCAGGGGTTTTTCTTATCCACTGCCATACCCTAAGAGCTTAGAACAGTACCTTAAATATAGGAGTCATTCAGTAAATGGTTAATGAGTAATAAGTAAGTAAATTAAGAATGGGACCCTCTGAACATTGGAATGTGTGCATTGCTGGTTTTAAAATGAGAGAATCAGAATAGTGCCAGTGGAGTTAATAATAGTGACAGAAAACACTTGTACATTTTGAATGGGTTTTAAAGGAAGGGGTAGAGACATGCTGTAGAAATGGCAGCTTGGCTCACTGGCAGGCGTGGGAGCACCTGTACCTGTAAGTGAATGGTCCTGGCAGTTCCCCAGGGTAGAAGGGGGTGAGGAGGGCTAAGGAATGCCCTCCTGAGAAGCTAACAGTATGTGAAACACCTGGGTGTGTCTGAGTCCTGTAGTAGGCAGGTGCTGTGATTCTAGACATTTAGAGATAAGGGAGAAACGTGTTCTATGGAGACATGATGAAATCCACTCGGCCTGGTAAGTTCTGTTTGATTACTCAGGAAAGTATGCTGGTCACTTGTCGTGTAATCTGATTGTTTATAATAAGAATTTTCTCATAGATTTTATCTTTATATCAGAGTTAAAATACTGCTAGCCCTATAATAGCTATTACTTGATGTATTTTAATTACACGTAATTTAAAATTATTAGCCATCAATGTTTTATTTTAGAAGTAATATCACATTGTCATTTATTTACTTTAATGCTAAGCTCCAAAAACTGAAAAGTCGATTTAATGAAATTTAATCACAGTAAATTAGGAGTGTACTGAAATATATGTAAACACTTTTGTAAACTAAAAAACTACAGAAAGATGATACTAGACGCATTCATCACATATCACTTTAAAATCACACTAGCTTTAGGAGATGTTGACTTTGGCAACCCTCTCAAGTTGGCTGAACTTATAAAGAAAATACTCACTTGTCATTAGATATTGTTCTTGTTCTCTAAATTAACTCCATTACCCAATCTTCCACGCAAGCAAAGAAGGCAGAAATGACCTGGAGTTACCGATTTCCAAATACGCTTTTAAACAGACAAGGATATCTGCAAACATCTATGAGTTTCAGTGTTCTTATTTTTCAGAAAGGTAATGATGTTATACAAGTCTCCTAATGTTGATATTCTTAATAGCAATCTTTTATATATGTTAAAATACTCAACTAGTACTTAATGTGCATAGGTTTCTTTTTAAAAACATTATTAGTACAAATCTTAAGTATATTTGACATTAAAAATGGCACCGAAGCTTATAATTATAATTGATCAGGAGTTCTCTATGTGCAGTCTTGAAATAAGAAATTGCTTTTAATGCAGCACTTTATTCACAGGCATTATAGTCCATTTGTTTTAGATAAAATGAAAACAGCAAAGAGGCTAGTTTTAATTCCAAGAACACCATGGCATATGTTCATTTGATCTAATCTCTGCAGGTGCCAGTGATGATTCACAAACTGTATTTATTTTTTCTTTTTCTAAATTATTTTTAAATAAGATATTTAAAACTTAATCTGAAAGCCGTGGCTGGTGTAGCTCAGTGGATTGAGTGCCGGCCTGCTAACTAAAGCATCACTGGTTTGATTCTCAGTCAGGGCACATGCCTGGGTTTCAGGCCAGGTCCCCAGGAGCAGGTGTGTGAGAGGCAACCACACATTGATGTTTCTCTCCCTCGCTTCCTCCCTCCCTTCCCCTCTCTCTAAAAATAAATAAATAAAATCTTTTAAAAAGTTTAATAGTGAAAATAAAATTATAAAAGGTCTTTGCATTCCTAGGTTATTTTTTAACTTTATTTTTATCGTTGACATTATTACATATGCCCCCATTTCCTCCCCACCTCCTGTTGCCCACTTTCACCCAGTCCCCCCACCCCCTTCCCTCTGGCCATTACCACACTGTTTGTGTGTATGGGTTATGCATATATGTTCTTTGGCTAACGCCTTCACCTTCTTTCATCCAGTACCCTCTCTACTCTTCCTTCTGACAGCTGTCAGTCTGTTCTGTGTATCCATGCCCCTGTTTCTATTTTGTTTTCTAGTTTATTTTGTTCATTAGATTCCACATATAAGAAACATAATATGGTATTTGTCTTTCTCTGACTGGTTTATTTCACTTAGCATAATAATCTCAAGGTCCATCCTTGTGTCACAAAAGGTAGGATTTCCTTCTTTTTTATGACCCTGTAGGATTCCACTGTGTAAATGTTCCACAGTATTTTTTTTATCCACACATCTGCTGATGGGCACTTCGGCTGTTTCCAGATCTTGGCTATTGTAAATAATGCTACTATGAACATAGAGGTATGTATAGTGTTTCAATTTAGTGTTTCAGGATTCTTAGGATATATTCCCAGAAGTGAAATTGCTGTGTCATAAGGCAGTTCCATTTTTAATTTCTTGAGGAAATTCCATACTGTGTTTCCACAGTGGCTGCACCAGTCTGCATTCCCACCGACAGTGCACTAGGGTTCCCTTTTCTCTGCATACTCTCCAGCACTTGTGATTTGTTGATTTACTAATGATAGACATTCTAACAGGTATGAGGTGACATCTCATTGTGGTTTTAATTTGCATATCTCTTATGTTTGCTGACAGTGAGCATTTTTTCATGTCTGTTAGCCATCTGTATGTCCTCTTTGGAGAAGTGTCTAATCAGGGCCTTCACTCACTTTTTAATTTGATTGTCTTCCTGGGGTTAAGTTGTATAAGTTCCTTATGTATTTTGAGAATTAACTACTGATTAGATGTATCATTGGCAAATATAGTCTCCCATACTGTGGATTGCTGTTTATTTTGTTGATTGTTCCTTTTGCTGTCTAAAAGCTTTTTAATTTGATGTAGCTTTATTTATTTCTTTTCCTTTGATTCCCTTGCCCTAGGAAACATATCAGTAAAAACATTGCTCTAAGAGAGGTCTGAGATTTTACTGCCTATGTTTTCTTCTAGGACTTTTATGGTTTCACAACTTAAATTGAAATCTTTTATACATTGTGAGTTTATTCTTGTGTATGGTGTGAGTTAGTGGTCTAGTTTCATTCTTTGCAAGTTCCTGTCCAGTTTTTCTAACACCATTTATTGAAGAGATTGTCCTTATCCCATTGTATGCTCTTTCCTTCTTTGTCAAATATTAATTGCCCATAGACATGGGTTTATTTCTAGACTCTTTTCACCATTTCATTGGCCTTTATCCCTGATCTTATGCCAGTACCAGGCTGTTTTGGTTACAATGGTCTTATAGTATAGTTTGATATCAGTTATTGTGAACCCTCCAATCTTATACAACAGTCCAGGATGTAAGATGAGAAAAAGTGCATTTTCACCTTCCAGTATGTATGTATGGAAGGAGAGTCGCGTGAGGCAACAGTGGATGAAGTAATTTTTTTTCATATGTCATCATCTGGCAATAAATGCTTAAAGTCACAAGCCCTGTTAATTTTTACAAAGATCCAGAAGCTGCTGATAGTATAACAAAATCTCTAGTTACCTTTGACAAGTTAACATTAGGACATCAGTGTGTGGGAATTTGGTTACCTATCACCTCCACCAGAGGGTGTGCGGTCCCTGATAAAGAGGTCGCATTAGTATGTTTCCCTTAGCTGGTTTAATAAAATGAAGGGAAAGGATAAAAGTTACTTGTTCAAATCAGAGCAAGGAATCACCCAGACATCAATATTAGCACTGCTTTTTCTCTCCTCCTACAGTATAGATAAGGAATACTTGGCTAAAAATAATTAGCATTTTTGGAGATGTAATATTGTTAAATTATAAAAACATTGATAATATCAATGTACCCTAGGCTTCAGGGGCTTTTTTAGTGTGATATTGCCCATTAAACATTGCTTAGTTGTTTAACGCTTTGGTGTATGGCCCACTGATGAACATTCTCCCTGGAAAGAACTTAAAATGCCCTACCAGTATCTCAGCTCCCTCAAGTATCCTTTCTCCCTTTTGATGCACTGCCACAAAATTACTCCTTTACTCTTTTTCCTTTTTTTTTTTCAATGCAAAATTGTGATTACTCAGATTTCAATTCTTGGATCTTTTATATCTTTACAGTCACCACTTCTCACCATAATGAATTCTACTTTAATCTTTACCTTTCCCTCTTCCAAAATCATGTATGTAACTTTACATTCGTCAGACCCACTAATAGAAATGTGAGTGGCAGGATCGTAAAATGAAAATGGAGTAATTGGCATAAAAGTTGGATGCCCTAAATTCCTTATCCTGTTTCTACCACCAGCTCTGCAGCTCCCAGTTTTCTCATCTCCAGAATAAGGAGATCAGAATATGGTGCTTCAGTTCTTAATTCCAATTTTTTTTTCACAAAATTAAGCACTAATCAACATAACATACCTGAAGATGTTATGATGGAGTTAAAGAGGTACAAATGATACAACTCATCAGAAACCACCAAATCCAGAGAAAATATAACTTTTGTTTTTATTCTTTTCCTTTCCGGTTGGTTTTCTGGGGCTATTACTGGTAAGAAGATTTGAGAATTCTTATTAAAAATATTTTCAATCTAGTAATATCTGTGGAATATCTGGTAAAAGATAGCATTAACACATAGGTCAGCCAATGAAAATTTTGCAGGCAATACAATTTCTTAGGCATAGATCTATTGAACAAAATAGGTTGGTGCCTTCATATAATACTATTGTTATTTTTTTAATATTTAGTAGAATATTTAATGGTGTGAAAAAAAAATGCTTGATAAGAGCAAAGACCCAGGCCAGATAGAGCTCAGTTAGAGTTTGTCCCAATACACCAAGGTTGTGGGTTTAATCCCTGGTCAGGGCACAAACACAAATCAACCAATGAGTGCATAAATAAGTGGAATAATAAATCAATATAGCCTAGCTTAAAAAAAAAAATCCTGCTTACCATTTCCAACCCAAATTTTGGTCTTTATAATTCCTCGCCAAAAGTAACCAAGGGTCCTTGAAGAAATAGCTGATTTCAGGTTTGGGAAAGAGAAGTGCAAGATGAGCATAGGTTATCTTGTGACTGAAAGTAAAAGTGGTTTCAAAGACTGATGGAGTCAGGGCAAAAGAGCACAAAAGCCAGATTGAGGTGCTTCCAACTCGCCTAATTTGGCACCATTTCAGCATCAAGATGATAGTTAAATCAAGTCTATGAAAATCCATCAGTCCAAATTATGGATTTTCATAATTTGACTCCATGATTCTCAAAGGAGTCATTAAAACTTCTTCATCACCATTTGATGAACCATTAAACCATTTGAACCATTAAACCACTTCTTACTTTGAAAACTGGTAAGTAGAGGGAAGTATGTATTTATCTTGCCTTTCTAGTAAGCCCTATACTTCTGAGTAACCAATAGCCCTAGCTGATAAGTAAAAGCTGTACTTTACAGAAAAATGTCAGCTAATAAACATAGATGATGATAGAAATATAAAATCAACATTTTGCAGTCCCTTATGAAATTATTGACTCAGGCAAGGATTATCAGTTGGTGTTAAAATTATTAGTGGATCTGTATTTGGTATACCCAAGTAATATCAAAAAAGATTATATTCTCATCACAAGGGAGAAATTGTAACTGTACAGTGAAAGAGGAGCAATGAGGCAGGGTACAATGTCATCCTAATTCAGTGGCCAAACCTAGCACCCCTAATGGTGGAACAGCCAGATATGGTACCTCTCCTACTGGACTGCCTGTGGTGCGTACATGTCACTTGCAATGTACTCAGCTAAAGCATTTCACGGGAATCTATCAAGGCTTTAGGTGGAACTTTCAGTTCACAGGAAATACGTAGAAGAATAAGTTAAGGTTGCCACAAAAAAAGTAATCTGACAAATCCAAAAGAAAAACATTTTACACAGCAGATCAGTGTCATGAAAAGAAGAGACTCTTCTAGATCAGAAGAGAGGTAAGAAATACAACTAGACTAGTATGACTTGGACTAGATCCTGATTTGGGAAGACCAGCTATAAATGGTATTTTGAGGGCAACTTGTAAACTACAGACTGGGTATATTGAAAATGATGATTAATTTTGTAAAGTGTGATAATGTTTTTGGTTATGTAGAAAAATACTCTTTTAATGTTTACTAAAGTCAAGTCTTCAAAAAAATGTTAATATTCATTAACACAAAATGTTAAGGGTAGTAGAGTATAAGCTTTGGGGACAGGTCTGGGTTTGACCCTGACTTCACCATTCACCAGCTAGTCAAGGCATTAAAACTCTGTGCCATAGTTACCTGATTATATTAACCAAAAATTGATACAAAGGTAATGGGAATTATATGAAATAATGCATAGTGTAATAACTAACTGCTGCACTTTTCCCATTAACCTCCAGATGGTTGGTCTATTTTTCTTCTAAAATTTAAAAAATATTTCCTTTGTTCTTTGCTGTTTTAGGCTTTCACTTGATTTTATTCTTATTTCTGTTCCCAATTCTTTGATTCTCTCACTGTGTGCTATGAGGACTCAGTGTGAAATTTCCTTTGTTATCTCTGTGCCATTGAGTACTCTGATTACACAATTATTCACTTCTCTTAGTGTCTTTTTAAGTGTATTTTATTGATTATGCTATTACAGTTGTCCCATTCTTTTTTTCTCCCCTTTATCTGCCCCCTCTGGGTACCCCTATTCCCTCCAGCATTCCCAACCCTTAGTTCATGTCCAAAGAACAAAGAAGTTCTTTGGCTTCTCCATTTCCTATACTGTTTTTAACCTCCCCTGTCTATTTTGTACCCACCAATTATGCTTCTTATACCCCATACCTCTCCCCCTCTTCTCCCTCTCCCTCCCCAATGATAACCCTCCATGTGATCTCCATTTCTGTGATTCTGTTCCTGTTCTAGTTGTTTACTTAGTTCATTTTTGTTTTTTAGGTTCAGTTGTTGATAATTGTGAGTTTGTTGTCATTTTACTGTTCATAGTTTTCATCTTCTTTTTCTTAGATAAATCTCTTAACATTTCATGTAATAAGGGCTTGGTGATGATGCACTCCTTTAACTTTACCTTATATCGAAAGCACTTTATCCGCCCTTCCATTCTAAATGACAGCTTTGCTGGATAGAGTATTCTTGGATGTAGGCCCTTGCCTTTCATGACTGAATACTTCTTTCCAACCCCTTCTTGCCTGTAAGGTTTCTTTTGAGAAATCAGCTGATAGTCTTACAGGAACTCCTTTGTAGGTAACTGTCTCCTTTTCTCTTGCTGCTTCGAAGGCTCTCTCCTTTAATCTTTGGTAATGTAATGATGATGTGCCTTGGTGTGTGCTTCCTTATGTCCAGCTTCTCTGGAACTCTGTGAGCTTCCTGGACTTCCTAGAAGTCTGTTTCCTTTGCCAGATTGGGGAAGTTCTCCATTATTTTTCCAAATAAGCTTTCAATTTCTTGCTCTTCCTCTTCTTCTTCTCCTTCTGGCACCCCTATGATTGAGATGTTGGAGCATTTGAAGTTGTCGTGGAGGTTCCTCAGCCTCTCCTTATTTTTTTGAATTCTTATTTCTTCATTCTGTTCTGGTTGAATATTTATTTCTTCCTTCTGTTCCAAATTGTTGATTCGAGTCCCAGTTTCCTTCCCTTCACTGATAGATCCCTTTATATTTTGCTTTATTTCACTCTGTATAGCCTCCACTTCTTCCTTTATTTTGCAGCTGTACTTAATCATTTCTGTAAGCATCCTGATTACCAGTGTTTTGAACTCTGCATGTGATAGGTTGGCTATCTCCTCACTGCTTAGTTCTTTTTCCGGAGGGTTAATCTCTTCTTTCATTCAGGCCATATTTCTTTGTTTCTGCACACCTGTTACACTGTAATAGGTGGAGCCTTAGGTATTCACCAGGGTTGAACAACCCATTTCATTGCTTTGTGGTGCTATATACGGCAGTGAGTTCAGAGAGGGAACAATGCAGCTTGCCAGGCTTTCACCCTGCTCTCAAGAGACTGGCAGATTTGCCCACCACCACAACCACGTCAGGTTTACACAGTCAGAGGTCCTCTGGCCTTATCTTGCCCACTCTGGAGCCCTGGGTTGCTGGTGTGGCTCGCTCCCCACTTGTTCCTCCCAGTTTATCTGCATGCAAATGTGGGGCTGCCCATTTCACCAGCTGCCACATCACCTGCCTGTCTGTTGGCTGCTGCCCTTGCTGCTTGTTTTCTCCACTCTGGCTCCCTGCCATCTTCACCCCTCCCACCAGCCGGGGTGAATGTTGGTTCTTTAACTCCTTTGTTATAGGATTTCCATACAGTTTGATTTTCTGGCAGTTCTGGTTGTTTTTTGTTTTTTAATTGGTTGTTTCCTTCTTTTGGTTGTGCAAGGAGACAAAATGTAGCTACCTATACCCCCATCTTAGCAGGATCGTAACATCTTTTTGTCACTAAAAAATTCAACAATCCCTACCACTCTGTCACTTTGTGACTCTTTATTTACAACATCTTTTTAAAAAATTTTCAATTACAGTCAACATTCAGTATTATATTAGGCTCAGGTGTACAGAACAGTGGTTAGGCACTTACATAATTTATGAAGTAATTCCCCCCAATAAGTCTAGTACCCACCTGGAATTATACATAGAAATTACAATATTATTGACTATGTTCCCTATGCCATAATTTACATCCCTGTGACCATTTTGTAATGACAAATTGTACTTCTTAATCCCTTCAACTTTTTCACACAGTCCCTCAACCCACAGCAATCTTCTTTCTTACTGACTCTTCACAATTTCATTCAGGTCTTTATTTCCTAAAATAATCTTGTCTGCTTTATTCTCATTAATTCTGTTATTCTCTCCCTTCCCTCCTCCCCTCATCAAAAAGATATAAGGGAGAACAGTGTCTCTTCTAGAATGTTTCTACACTTCTAATGTCTTCATATTTTCCTTTTTCTCTCTCCTTAGTGGAGTCTGAGTCAAAGTTTGCCTCTGAAGTTCTTTGTTTAAACATCTGAATTGCCTGAGCTGTCCACTCTCTGATTCTGTCCTCGATTTGAGCTCTGATTTCTATCACCCTCCACTGTCAGAAACAGCCGTGATGAGCTCTTCTTCAGCCTCTTCTTCCTTAACGACCTTCACAGTCCTCACTGTGATCTCTCATCTTCAAATTTTTCAGGTGCTCATACTTGTGATTAACATCTGATCTCATCGATGTTAATGTCACTTAACTGGATTTCTTACTTTTCCAGTATTTTGTTTAAGCCTCGTTGCATTTAAATTGCAGCCTACTTGCCATTCTCTCCCATTTGTCCCTCAATTCCACATAATGAACGTGTTCCCATATTTTCATCATACCTATTTTCTAATTCCTGCAATTTCCATAAAAGGAACAGGAATATTCTATTTTCTGTAGAACATTTACCCAAGAACACTGACTCTGATGAACAAATGCTGAAAAATAAAAAGAAAATTGTGATAAGGCAAAGGGCATTCATTTCTTTTAAATCGCCTACTTGTTTCTTTAGGGATCAGAACATAGATCAATAAACAGAGTCACTAATATTTGACAGACTGAGATTTTTAGATGTTAAGCCAAGAAGTTTTCCCAGCCCCCAGTGTTGCAGCAAGGGGGTCCATGTCACTTCTGGGTAGCCTGGTACAATAGACATCACCCTAGAGTCTAATTCCAGTTTAATCCCTAATTTTGCCACTAGTTCCAGAGTAACCTGAAAGAGTCACATGGAGCTCTAATGTCTTCATCTGTAAAGTTAAATAGAGGCTAATAGAAAGATACACCTCTGAGATAGTGATGGTTTGTGCCAGACCACCACAATAAATGGAGTCGTAATCTCTGTTGGTAGAGGGTCTTGCCTTTGATTTGTAAAGAGCACATTTGTGAAGTGTGATAAAGTAAAGCAACATCTCCCAAGGGTGAGAAAATTAAGTTATGTAAAGATAGTTACCTATTTGTTAACTATCCACCTCCCAAAGAGAGGGAGAGAGGAAGAGAGAGAGAGAATGAGAGGGAGAGAGAGAGGGGGAGAGAGAGAGAAGAAGACAGAGGGCGAAAAAGGGAAAGTGCTTCTACCAGCAGTAGCTATGGTTTTCCTTCCTTCTAATTTCTAGATTTCTAATTTCTGATTTTTTTTTCCATTTCCTATGGAGATCAAAAGTCCTTCCCAACATTCCTCCACATTCACTGCATCTTCACAAGCATCCTTGCCCAAAGTTCCTTGCTTCTCTTTAATTAGTTCAATTTATGAACAGTCACCTACTACCCCTCCTATGTGTCTGCTGTCAATACATACTACGTTGACAGGTGCCAAACTTAAACACTTTTTTATGGTTTCCTCTCCCACCCTGCCCTCCTAGAAAAGCAAATCGCATCAAAAAACAAAACTTCACACACAAGATCTTCTTTCTTTCAGCAGTCAACTTTAATAAAAGGAGATTGCATGGGAGGAGAAAAAATATTTCAGCAAAAGAAACAAATTTATATTTTTTAAAGATTTTGTTTATTCATTTTTAGAGTGGGGAAGGGAGGGAGAAAGAGAGGGAGATAAACATCAATGTGTGGTTACTTCCTATGCGCCCTCTACTGGGGACCCAGCCCACAACCCAGGCATGTGCCCTGACTGGGAATTGAACTGATAACGTTTTGGTTTGCAGGCCAGCACTCAATCCACTGAGCCACACCAGCCAGGGCAAGAAACAGCTTTAACAGAACACTTAATATTTCTATTTTCAAAAGTCTTACTGTTCAACCCTAGAGAGTTTCCTTGGCCTCCTGCTCTGCTGCACCCACAGGCTTATGCTGTTGCACCAACTCCATGTTCCCTGTTTGAGGGTTAGTCTAGCTCCCTAGAATTCCACACTCTTCCTATTAGGTAGAGCCTCTTTTCTGTCTCTAATCATAAATTTAGGCCCTCAGTCAAACCAATGGAAGTCCTAGGAGAAAAAGGTGGGGAGTTCATTCACTGGTATTTGCCTTCCTTTAAAGTTATAAATAGCATTTCCCCCATCCAGTACATAATGATTTGGGTTTTTAGTGGAAGTGTGGTGACAGTATTGCAGTTTGTTGTTTTTAATGCCATTTATCTAGAGTTTGTAGACCTAAGGGAGAACTGCCTCAGCCTAAAAAAAACATAAGAAGTAGAACACACAAAGGATCAAGGCTACATGCGAGTGCAGTTTGGTTTCAATGTTCCAAACAGCTATAGTGCTTTTAAAAAATAAAAAGACCTTGATAAATACTGTTCAAGGTCTGCTCTTCTCAGTAAACGGCCTTGATCTTGACTATTGGGTTCAGAGTTGAACAGGCTCTGTATAGAACCCACTGGCTTCTGTTGATTTTGGAGGCCTTACAGCTCTTCAGTGACAAAAACGCTTGCCATGTCTAAGCTTTCTAACATGCACCCAAATGTACACTTCACTTTTACTGATACTTCTTTGTCCTAGTTGATATGTTTATGAGTTTGACTACCTTTTTGTGTAAACCTGTTATTTGTAAGCTTTGAAAAGTATGCCATTTTAAGGTTAACAACAAAGGGTGGGAAATCAAATCAAATCAATGAACTCATCTCAACAGAACCAACTTTGGGTTCTCCTGCTATATTTGAGATGCATTTTTTAAACAGTTGTAAAGCCCAATGTGTGGCCAATATAAGATGAAACTCAAGGTGACCTGGAGGCTGACGTATAGAGAAAGTTTTTGTTTTCTGTCTTTGAGCTTCAGTTAAATAACCAACAAAAACAGCCTGGCCCATGATTTTACATATGCTTGAACCAATTTTTCAGTTGCTTTAGTAGAGTAAAATCATGGCATTGAACTCATCAGATTGCGTGTCTGAAGCTGTTTATTTCTCAAATGTCCATATCCCATATGGGTTTCTCTGGGAGCAACATAGTATACAAGGGAGGACAAAAGTAGGTTTATAGTTGTTCATACAGAAAATAGCACAATAATTAATAGATAATAGTACAAGAATGAACTCCGTGGTTTGCATACTCACAACTGTAAACCTACTTTTGCCCACCCTGTATAAATGCAGCCAAGCTTAGGGGGAAAAAATGACTACAACCTGAATCGTAGGTCTTATGTCACCACTTACCATTGATGGGCTCTTAGACAAATTCCTTTACCTCCATAAAATGTTCTGCAACACAATAAATGATTATGCACCTATCATCTATTGATTTAAGGCCATCTTTGCATGACTCACTGCTGTCTGTGAAATAGGGATCATTCCTTTTAGTTGTTCTAAAATATGTTTCCATCTTAAGGGTTGTGGTACTTTTTAAATAATTGGAAATGTGATGAAAAGTGAAGTCACTCTATTGGTAACTATCAGAATCTTAGAATCATCTCCCCAAACTCCTCTCAGCATTTAATCATTATGGTAACATGCTCATTTAGAAGCCTACTTATTTCTCCCCAAACAGGGAATCAGTGTTGATCAGTCCTTATGAAGATTCTTTTTCAATTACAGTCGACGTTCAGTCTTTCAATTTTGGAATGCTTTGAGGCTCTCTTGAGGTTTGTGACCAGAATGGAAAGAGCTAAAACAAATATAGATGCAGCATATTAGTCCTTTATGTTTAGTTAAGTATTACTTGAACTTTTCTTTGAATGAATCATCTGTCTCATACTTAGCTTAGGTTAACTCCATGCTTTTCTTCCCATTTTCCTAGCTTTGTGAGAAATGTCTGAAATTTTAATTTTCTGTTTCAGTTTTGAACTCTAGACAAAATTCTTAACCTCCAGAAGTCAATACTGTTTAGGCATATCTGAGCTCATAGGTGGACTTAAGCCACTGTGCTCAGAAAGCAGAATTCCTATGAGGGCAAAGCTTTGCTAACCTAGCCTTTTATAATGCAGAATCACTCATAGAGAAACAAGTCACAGAGCTCACCCAGATTCAAGGGGAAGGAAATCATCTTCCCCAAATCCCCACCTCCAAGAGAAGAGTATCTATCACTTTTAGTCTGCCATAATTTCATTTTCTAGAAATATCACTCTCAAATATTTTTACTGAAAATGACCTTTCAAAAAGCCACCATGGAGTCTAATAATGACATAGACAGTGTTTGATTTAAGATACAGAAAGGTTTTTTTTTTTAGAATTAATTATACCCAGGCATATTGTAATGTGTAATGATCTAGCACAACACTAATGCCCTATATGGAGATCCATTTTCCTAATTATATGGCTTCAGACAATACCTATTCCAGGTTAGGATAAGTTATGTCATTAGAATCGTGGGTGGTTGGATAGGAAGAAAAATGAATCCCATCAAGAGCAAATAATATTTATATTTGTTTCCAAAAGTAATAATGAATGCCACAGATAATTGCTCAGGATCTGGTAGTTGTGCTTTATCTATATTAATACGTAATTAATGCTTACCTTCATTTGCAACCTAGTCTCTCAACTACCATCTGAGGACCAACTAATAGCAGTAAATCAGCTGCTATTAAGTTCATATCACCCGTGATGTATAGGCTTTGCAGATAAAAAAGGCAAGTTACAAACAACCTTAGCAAAACTGCTCCATCTTCTTAGAGCTACAAGTTATACAAACTTGGTTTGTCAGCTTTGACTGATATGTCTATCATGTGAACAGGTGCTCAGTGGGGGCTTCCCAGCAGGTGTGCCATAAATAGATGATGAGAGGGCAGAGGCTGGCAGCACTTAGCAATGTAGTTGGACACCAAAACAACTAAAGGCCACGGACCCATGTCTTCCAGTCTCAAGCAGGCCCTTCTAGTTATCCACATATGCCTAAAAAAGAATTATTTCCTATGTATACTTTGATGGGAAAATTTAAGAACCACCCCAGGTTGGATGGACATCTAGCCTAATATCTAGACTAATTTATCAACAAATATATGTGTTTTCTAAAGCAGCAAAGGTCCAAGACATTGATTTAACCTCTTGATAGTTTTTAAAAATTGGAGTAAAATATACATAACATAAAAATCAGCATCTTAACCATTTTTAAGTGCACAGTTCAGTAGTGTTAATTACATTCACATTGTACAACCAACCTCCAGAACTCTTCCCATGGTGCAAAATTGAAATTCTGTACCCTTTAAACAACAACTCCCCATAACCCTGGCAACCACCATTCTATTGCCTGTCTTCATGAATTTGACTTAAGTACCTCATATAAGTGGAATCATACAGGATGTAGCATAATGTCCTTAAGGTTTACATGTGTTGTAACATGTCAAAATTTCCTTCCTTTTAAGGGCTTAACAATATTTTATTGTAAGTATCTACCATATTTCGCTTAACCCACTGACGTTTTGTAGATGTTTTTATTACTGATACAAACTTACTTGACCTCCTAGAGCAAGATCAGGGTATGTAAAGCCACTGTTTTATGATTGACTTTTATTTATTATCCATCTTTTGAGTAAATGTTTCAGCTCATAAATCAACCACAATATTTTATTTTATTTTTTTGCCTTGGTAATGTGTAATAGAGGTCATATAATAAAAATGGGGCAATAGCTATTAGAACTCTAGTCCAGGCCTAAGCACTAGAGTGCCTGTGACATTGAATGAAATACTTTTGATGGCTGGACTCAGTACAGGGTTATGTCAGTGAAGACTCGAAGTTGCTAAGGACTCAATGGGTATCGCACAGACTCTAAAAAGAGTCTAAGGAGTAGGAAGGAGGATTTATTAGAGCTACATGAATAGGTAGACCCATGAACTTAATGGCATCAGGACCTTTTCTTTTATATCTACTTGTCTCTTTGTCAACCTCAGCCTTCTCTATGCATATTGACCTTCACCACATGGAAGAAAGTAGAACAACTTCAGGACCTAAGTCATCCTGAATGACATTTAGAACCTGACTGGCCTTAACGCCTTCCAGGAGCACAGACTTCCTGGAGCCCACTTCAGATGTGACCATGAGGACAGTGAACACCCTGTGAGAGGCTGGATCCAAGGGCCTCAGAGAACACAGGGAAAGGGTTTGCCACAAAGAACCAGCTGAAGGTCTACTTGAGGGACTACACACACACACTGCCAGGGCACAGACCCCTTCTAGTACCTGCCCTGTGAGATTCCATCTTTGCTGTGGAGCAGTGACTGCTGTGTTGCCTCTTTTTCTGAATGAGAGTTTTTATTGCTCTCACCCAAGGCTTGTTTCACCATTTCCTCAGTGGAAATATAACAAAAGTAGAATTGCTTCATGGTCTCATCTTCTTACAGTGTCTTTAATTGTACAGCTCTGTAGACAGATGCTCCTTGACTTACAAATGGGGTTATGTCCCAATAAATACATTGTAAGTTGAAAATGCATTTAATTAACCTACCAAACACCATAGCTTAACCTAGACTACCTTAAATGTGCTCAAAACACACATTAGCCTCAAAACACACAGTTAGCAAAGTCACCCAACGTAATGAATACACCGTAGAGTGGGGGCTGTTTACCTGCATGACCGTGTGGCTGAGCAGCAGTTGCAGGTGCTGCCAATGCCCAACATACGAGAGTGTATCTTACCAAATATCAAATAATGCTAGCTCAGCCAAAGATCAAAATTTTATCTTACCTTTTTCTGATCTTTTAGTGAACTTTTCTTTTTTAACATTAATTATTTATATTTATCTTTTTAATTATATTTTTTCTTTTTTAAAATATATTTTATTGATTATGCTATTACAGTTGTCCCTTTTCTTTCATCCCCTTTATTTTCCTCCACCCTACATCCCCCTTCCCACCAGCATTCCCCACTGTAGTTCAGTCTATGGGTCATACTTTCATAAGTTCTTTGGCTTCTCCACTTCCAATACTATTATTAACACCCCAACCCCCATCTATTTTATACATACAAATTATGCTTCTTGTTCCCGAATTATGCTTTTCCCCCAATCTCCACCCTCCCCATCCCTGCTAACCCTCCATGTGATCTGATTTTTATGATTCTGTTCCTGTTCTAGTTGTTTGCTTAGTTTGTTTTTGTTTTTGTTTTTGTTTTTTTAAGTTCAGTTGTTGATAGTTGTGAGTTTGTTGTCATTTTACTGTTCTTGTTTTTCATAATCTTCCTTAGATTAGTCCCTTTAACATTTCATGTAATAAGGGCTTGGTGATGATGAACTCCTTTAACTTTACTTTATCTGGGAAGCACTTTATCTGCCCTTCCAATCTAAATGACAGTTTTGCCTGATAAGAGTATTCTTGGACGTAGGCCCTTGCCTTTCATGACTTAGAATACTTCTTTTCAACCCCTTCTTGTCGTAAGGTTTCTTTTGAGAAATCAGCTGATAGTCTTATGGGAAGTCTTTTGTATGTAACTGTCTCCTTTTCTCTTACTACTTGTAAGACTCTCTCCTTGAACATAGGCAGGAAAATCTCAGATATTCCATGCAGCAATATTGTCACTGATATGTCCCCTAGAACAAGGGACATGAAGGAAAGAACAAACAAATGGGACTTCATCAAAGTAAGAAGCTTCTGCATGGCTAAAGAAAATGGCAGCAAAATGAAAAGGGTACCAATTGTATGGGGAAACATACTTGCCAATGATACCTCAGACAAGGGTTTGATGTGCAAAATATATAAAGAACTCATACAACCCAACAGCAGGAAGACAAACGATCTTAAATGTTGCCGGTTACATTTTGCTTGCTTGTTTATTTGTTGATTAGGTTCCACTTACAGATGAGATCATATGGTATTTGTCTTTCACTGCCAGGTTTCTTTCACTTAGCATAATGCGCTCCAGTTCCATCCATGCTGTTGAGAAAAGTAGTAGCTCTTTCTTTCTTTCTGCTGCATAGTATTCCATTGTGTAAATGTACCACAGTTTTTTGATCCACTCATTTACTGTTGGGCACTTAGGTTGCTTCCAACACTTGGCTATTGTAAAATTGTGCTGCTATGAACATTGGGGTACATATGTTCTTTTGAATTGATGATTCAGGATTCTTAGGGTATAATCTCAGCAGTGGAATTGCTGGGTCAAAAGGCAGTTCCACTTTTAGTTTTTTGAGGAAATTCCATGCTGTTTTCCACAGTGGCTACACCAGTCTGCATTTCCATCAATAGTGCCCTAGGGTTCCCTTTTCTCCACATCCTCACCAGTATTTGTTTGTTGATTTGCTTATGATGGCCATTCTGACTGGTGTGAAGTAGTATCTCATTGTGGTTTTAATTTGCATCTCTCTGATGGCTAGTGATGCTGAGCATCCTTTCATATGTCTCAGGGCCCTGTGTATGTCCTCCTTGGAGAAGTGTCTGTTCAGGTCCTTTGCCCAGTTTTTAATCAGATTGTTTGTCTTCCTAGAGTGGAATTGTGTGCGTTCTTTATATATTTTGGAGACATAACCCTTGTCCGAGGTGTCTTTGGCAAATATATTTTCCCACACAGTTGGTTCCCTTTTCATTTTGCTTTAGGGTTTGCTGATGTTTTCTTTAGCTATGCAGAAGCTTCTTATTTTGATGAAGTCCCATTTGTTTATTCTTTCCTTTATGTCCCTTGCTCTAGGGGACATATCGGTGAAAATATTGCTGCATGGAATATCTGAGATTTTCCTGCCTGTGTTCTCCTCTAGGACTTTTATGGTGTCACAACTTATATTTAAGTCTTTTATCGACCTTGAGTTTATTTTTGTGTGTGGGTAAGTTGGTCTAGTTTCATTTCTTTGCATGTTACTGTCCAGATCTCCCAACACCATTTGTTGTAGAGGCTATTTTTACTCCATTCTATGCTTCTGCCCCTTTGTTGAATATTAATTGACCATAGAAACATGGGTTTATTTCTGGGCTGTCTATTCTGTTCCATTGATCTGTGTGTCTGTACTTAGGCCAGTACCAGGCTGTTTTGATTACAGTAGCCTTGTAATACAGTTTGATGTCAGGTATTGTGATCCCTCCTACTTTGTTCTTTCTCAAAATTGCTTCGGCTATTCAGGACCATTTATGTTCCATATAAATTTTTGAAGTGTTCGTTCTATATCTGTGCACCACAGTTTTTTTTATCCATTCATTTGACAAGGGGTAGAAGCATAGAATGGAGTAAAAATAACCTCTTCAATAAATGGTGTTGGGAGATCTGGACAACTACATGCAAAGAAATGAAACTAGATCACCAACTTATATCATACACGAGAATAAACCCAAGATGGATAAAAGACCTGAACATAAGTCATGACACCATGGAAGTCTTAGAGGAAAATATAGGCAGTAAAATTTCAGATATCCCACACAGCAATATTTTTGCCAATATATCTCCTAGGGCAAGGGAAATAAAGGAACAAATTTAAAACTGAGACTACATCAAATTACAAAGTTTCTACACAGCTAAATAATCAACTCTTTTCATCATCGAAATGAAAAGATAACTGACAGTATGGAAAAACATATTTGCCAATGATACCTTGGGCAATGGTTTGATCTCCAAAATATATAAAGAACTCATACAACCCAACAGCAGGAAGACAAATAATCTGATTACAAGATGGGCAAAGAACATGAATAGACACTTCTCCAAGGAGGATGTACACAGGGCCCAGAGGCACATGGAGAATGCTCAACAGCACTAGCCATCAGAGAGATGCAAAGTAAAACCACAGTGAGATACCACCTCACACTGGTCAGAATGGCCATCATTAATAAATCAACAAACAAGTGCTGTCGAGGCTGTGGAGAAAAGGGAACCCTAGTGAACGTTTGGTTTGGAATGCAGACTGGTGCAGCCACTGTGGAAAACAGTATGGAATTTCCTCAAAAAATTAAAAATGAAGCTGTCTTTTGACCCAGCAATTCCATTTCTGGGATTATACCCTAAGAATATCGAAACACTAATTCAGAAGAACGGTACATCCCTATGTTCATAGCAGTTTTATTTGCAATAGCCAATTACTGGAAATAGCGTAAGTGCCCATCAGTAAATGAGTGGATTAAAATTTTTTAATTTTACACTGACTGTGTATCATTTTCACACCATCATAAAGTCAAAATCATAAAGTGAACCACTGTTAGTCTGGGACCATCTGTATTTGACTACTTTGTCCAAGTCTCTATCTCCTGTCCTTCTCCCCCAGTTCTGTTCATAAAGGGCTTGGGATAAGAACAAAATACAACACTCCTCCCTTTCTTCCCATAAGTATTTTTGTCACACTCAGTTGTGGTATACCTCAGTTTTTTCCTCAGAAAGGATTCCTTCATCATCTAATCAGTGGCTAGTGACTTGAGAGGTAACTTTTGGTTTTCCAATGTCTTTGCATGTCATTGCTGGTCTTTAGGGATCTGGCCCTGCTGGGACTCCAGACATTCCAAAATCAATAGTACATGCTCAGTCCAGGCCCTGGCTTGGAGAGCACTGTGCTCCGATCCCCCAGCCAACTGTTACTAAACAGCTTCTGCTTTTCCCTTCCTACCAATGATAGAAGGTGATCGGGGCTCAGCATTGGGGCCTATAGCGTTCAGATCATTACTTAGCCATGAGTTATTTAACTTCTCTAAGTCTCAGTTTCCTCATCTGTAAAAAGACATAATACATCCATTAGAAGGCGATTGTGAGGGTGAATGAGACAATCCATGTAAGCCCTCAGCACAGTGTCTTAACGCATAAGAGCGTGTGACAAGTTTACTATTTTTATTAGTCTCAGTTCCAAATATTGGATGAAATTAGACATCTGAGGGTTCCATATAATTTCACAAATCAAAGGCCTAATCTATGAAAATCTCAACAGAATTTCTATATTGAGATTTCCATCACCAAACTTCATTAATTACAATAACTTCCAGGTGATTCGTATATACATTCTCCTGAACAGATGGGCTGATGGATGGAGTGAAACGTCATAAAATGTTTAAAGTTCTCCTACTGCTGTGATTTGAAGAAGACATATTGTGGAAGATGTAGCCTTCTGTGCTGGTCCTCTTTAAGGAGCTGGAGGTCGGCCTCTGCCTTCTCCTGTGCCTACACTTCCAAGCCTGACAGATTGTTCTCCATGTTTTCTTTGCTGGCAATTGCATGGTTTTCATGCCTGGTGGGGAGGCATAGCTGTGCCCTAAAGTCAATAATGACTTGCAAAGTTATGTTTACTTTGGCTTTTGTTCTATTGGAATTCTGTAACCTTGGGCTAAAATGAACAGTTCTCAAACATACTTTTTCTGAAGGGCAAAGTCAAGAGGTTCCCCGCCCCTTATTTTCCCTTTAGGAATAGAGTGAGAGAATCATCAGAAGAAATAGGACAAGGCTTCTGCTTTTCAGATTCTGAGAATTTTCACTTGTAGGACTTTGCACAGGGAGAGTTTTGGTTCACCCAGCCCAGCGTCCCCTTCGGAGGCCTCTGCCATGAGGGGCCTCTGGCTGCCCTCTGCTCGGGTAGCAACGTAAAGTCTACCATTCTTGATCTTGAACCATTTCTTCTTCCTTCGGTCCCACCTCTCTGTGGACAATGCGCTTAACAAACATATTTCCGCTATGTAAACCAGCACAGAATACAGAAAGTTCTCATTTTTATCCCCATAACATTCTGAAACCTGAAGCATAATGTAAACAGTTGTAATCATAATTAAAACTTCTGTAAGGCTTACTTAATATTATGCAGCGTTTTAAGCACTCATTTACTCCTAACAGCTCTGTGAGGTAAGAAAATCAAGGCACGGAGAGATCAAGATCACGAGGCCAGTAAGTGAAAGAACAGGGGAGTGAATGCAGGAATTCTGGTTCCAGAATCCAGGCTCCTGGCCACGGCATTAGGCAGCTTCTGAGATGGCCTGCAAGGGTCCCTTCCTTCTGGCACTCATGGCGTTGTGCGGGAGCTGAAATTTTGGGCTTGCTTCTAACAAATAGAATACAGCAGAAGTAATGGGTTATTACTTCTGAGATTAGGTTATAAAAACACTGCTGAGTCCATTTTGGCAACTCCCTCTTGCTGTCTCTTGGATGACGCACGCCGGGGGTGGCCAATTGCTATGGTGTGAAGCAGCCCAGTGGAGACGCCCACACAAGCAAACTTGGGTGCAGATTTCTAAGGTCTGCCAACTACTACATGAGTGAGCGTGGAGGCAGCTTCCTCAGCCCCAGTCCAGCCTTATAAGGACAGCAACCTCGGAGAAGACCTTGGGCCATAGGTACCCAGGGAAGCAGTCCTGGACTCCTGGCCCACAGAAACCATGAATTAACATTTGTTCTTTTAAGCCACTAAGTTTTGGGGTAATTTACTATGTAGCAACAATATAACCACTAAACTATATGGCTAAGAATTTTTTTATTTGTTTTAGACAATACAATATATTGCAATGAGAAGTTGCATTTCTTAAAAAGGCCTATAGGATGTGAGGGCACTTCACTATTTGTGGTACCTGTGTTGATTGTTTACTTCAAGCAAGTTCCTTCTTCAACGTCAAGCAGAATTACTTCTGTAACAATTTCATGGTGATTAACTTTGTGAAACTTATCAAAGACTTGCTGAAATTCTAAATATATTCCCTGCTTCTGTTATCTGTCTCCTCTTGGAAACAAATCCATTTGTCATGCATACCTTACTGGAATTGTGTGGACAACTTTTGTTTAATGAGGAGTGACCATGCCCTACAGCATAGGCTCTGTGAACTTGGGTGACATGGAAGCATCATCCATATTTACCCCAGACTACCTTCCCTAGCTGGTCCTTTCAGTGCCTTTCTTTTACTCCCTTTTACTTCAATTTCTTCCTTCTTCCAGTGTGTATGAGTGTGTGAGTATATCTATGTGTGTCTGTGTATAGGAAATCCTTTTGTCATCTTCTCACCTGACACAAACATATTCTGACGAGAAGCTTTTCCTTAGATTCCTACAAAAATAGCAAATTAGTTTTATCTGGGTTCAGTCATTTTTTAAAAATACTTATCAGTTTCACTTAGAAATACTGAAAAGCTATCATATGATCTTCTCCATCCAGCTTGTACATTTTATGAATAAATTTGAGGATAAGAACCTCTTTAACATCTTCCTCAATAAAAATAGAGGTCAAGGATTATTTATCCTGTGAGTCATCATCGCCTTTTCCTCCTTAAGACATTGCTCTGTAATCGTGAGAGGGACGCAGAGAATTGTCCTTTAAGGATTTGCCAGCACAATTTTGGACATTCGGAAAGGCCTCCCACCAGCCCTAACACTTGGTACTCTGTGGTTTTGCCAACTGACACTTGTGTACAGGAGCATGGCATTTACCTAGTGAGTCAACACCTGGTCATCAGCCCAACGTCAACATCCGAACTTACTTCTTTGTGGCAGTCATGTTTTATGGAGGAATTATATGTTACAATTGTATTTATAAGGTAAGGTGGTCTTTAAAAAACATCTTTAAGTGCCCAGGGGCTACTTAATCTTTTGTTGTTATTGCCCTCTTGTTTCTTCTTCTCAAAGTCCTTTGACTTGTATCATTTTAGTTTACCGTCTAGCCTGAAGATTTTTCATTATTAAAAAAATACTTTTTCCCTGCTCTTATTTTATGTAAATACAAAATGTTACTTAGATTGTGTGTGGGGTGGGGGTGGGAGTTAAACATGCCATATTTGGGCAAGATTTCAGTTGTGTACATTCTTACTGATTGGCTTCACCTTTGTCCTCAAGACAAAGGTGACTTCTCTTTGAGGACATGCAGAGACTACCTGACTTACCAGAGATACATTGATGAGTACACCATTTCACCAGAAGTAATCAAGGTACCAAGGTGAATACTTTGCAAGCAACTATTGACTCTAGATCTCCTACCACAGTTTCAAACACCATGAATCAGCATTGGAAGACACCCAATGAGAGTTTATAGTCTGGAGCATTGAGCACCAGGGTTGTTTTGCAGGAATCATATGGCACACGAGGGCTGGAAAGGGCAAGGGTTTTGAAAATAAGGCAAACAGCTTCAAAAAAACAACCCTGGTGTTTTGAAAGTGAGCAGTCAGGTAAAAGAGGCAACGATTGTATCCCTGAATCAGGGCTAGTCTCTAAAGTACATTTGTCTCTGGGCCTGACAGTGGGAACTTAGAAGGGCACCCTCAGTCCTCTGTAAAATATCGCCATCTGCCATTTGAAATCCTCTACTATAGGATGGAGCCTGTCTATTCTGCAATTAGAGGTTACGTTTTAAATAACCTCCCCCCCCCAAAAAAAAAAAGGTATCATGTTATTTTAAATCCATGCTTAGGTATACATGGTGTTGGAATTAGATCTTCCTGGGTCTCTAAAATTATTGAACAAGAATCTGAACTCCTTGTGGACAGGGACTGGGTCTTTTCATCTTTATAAGTCACATGTACCATGGCTGCAGCACCCCAAGCACTCGGCAGCCCTTAATTCTTTTATAAACAAGAGGTGGACACCATGAGATGAGGAAGGGGCCATGAAAGACAAGCTTCACTTCATAATTTTTCCTTGCCTTGTTCTGGAGTGTCAGACAAAAATAATAATGTTGGACTAGTCCAGCAGTTCAATGGTGGTCATTCTGGATGTACAAATGCTATAGGATCTGGGTAGTTAACAATATTTACCTGCTAAATCCTAAGGGACCCACTGCCTAGATATAAAAACAAAGTGCCAAATGGGGCTGAGATTTGCTCTGGGGTCCCTGCAGTCTTGTAATCACCCGCTTACACAGGAGTGCGGAGGGGTCTAGATATGTATAGATATTTATGCTATCTCTCTTATTCTTGAGTTAGAGTGAAAAATTAATAAGTTGACCACAAAGCAACAAGGGTCAGGATCAAACCAAATTAAGCTGTTGCCTATGTTCTCAGAGGAGAACTAAGCCCTGAGTAGGAGAAAGAGCTGTTGCTGGAGGCTCTTAGCCTCTCTTTCCTAACCCTGAGCAGATCAGCCAGGTCTTAGGGTTGCCCATTCATTTACGTAGAAAGCAACTGAGCAGACAACAGCTATTTCTGGAACGTGCCCTTGAGGATCTCACTCCTACCTCCACCACAAACAACTGATCAAAGAATTCCTGAGATGAATTTTGGTAAATTCACATTCTTACCTTTCAGTGTTTTTGGTGACCCTCATGGACTGGCTGCCAGTTTGACTCTGATTTTGATTCAGATGTAGTAGAGTGCCACAAGGAGACGCAGGCTGAGATCTGGGGAGTAAAAACTCGGATCAGCTGCTTGCGAAGTTGTTCCAGGGTTTTGGATAACAAGCTATGTAGTAGACTATCAGGAGTGAGTTAGCACATGGGACTGGCTGGAATGTAAAAGAAAAAAATCTTTAAGAAAGAAAATATCAAGGGCAATCAGAAAGGAAATACACAAGGGAAGAATCCTTTAAAAAGTGAGGCAATTTTGGTATTAGAAAAGGCTGGGTTATGCCAACATTTCAGTGACTTACCATAATGCAGATTTATTTCTCACTGATTGCAACATCCAGTGCGAGTCAGGCAGCCCTTCTCCACTATATGCTTATCTCCAACATATGATATGAGATCACCATGACAAGGAAAAAGAGAACTGGTGGATCCTGAAGGTTTTTAAAGGCCAGCTGGGAGTGGCTCCCAGAGGCTCCTTGGCCTATCTGTGCTTTTTGGATTCTTTTTTCTTCTTGCTCTTCTCATTGAATGTTTGTTTTTTTTCTTCCTTATATTTCAAATCATTGATTTCATTCTAGGCTTCTTCCACTCCACTGTTGATTCCCTGTAAAATTTTCTTTATTTCACTTAGTGTAACCATCATTTCTGCCTGGGTCTTTTTTATGCTGTTGAAGTATCCAATGAGTTCCTCGAGCATCCTAATAACCAGTGTTTTGAACTCTAAATCTAACAGATTGCTTTTCTTCATTGTATTTAGTTCTTTTTCTGGGATTTAGTTCTGTTCTTTCATTTGGGCCGTATTTCTTTGTCTCCTCATTTTGGCAACCTCCCTGTGTTTGTTTCTATGTATTAGGTAGAGCTGCTTTGACTCCCTATCTTAGTAGCGTGGTCTATTGTAGAAAAGCACACCTGTAAGTTGGATGGGTGGAGCCTTAGGTAATCACCAGGGTGGGGCAACCCATGTGAACCAGGTGATAGAGTCTCCAATATGGTGTTGCCGCTCTGTGGCTCTGTGTTGGGGAGGGCTCAGAAAGGGGGTTATGGCACTGCTGGACTCTGGAGTTTTGTTCAGGAGGAAGTTGTCCCTTGGCAGCTGGCTCACACTGATGCCAGATGCTTCAATTTCTCCCTATATACCCCTGGTGCTCTTCAAGCTGCTGTCCCAGTGCTGGAGCCCAGAGTCAGTGAGTCTGCATAAGTCCTAAGTCTATTGTGGACCCTTTAAAAAGAGATTCCTGAGAATCTCATGGTTTCTTCTGCCACCTCAACTCCCATTGGTTTTTAGAGCCAGAAGTTATGAGTACCCATCTACCTGATCCTGGAACCCTGGGCTGGGTGGTCGGGTGTGGAACTGGGATTCCTCGCTCCTAAGGTACCCACCACACGTGGGTGTGGAGCCACCCATTCTGCATATCTGCATCTCTCTACCTTTCTGTGCCTTTCCTCATCTCCATCCCCTCCGAGGTTGATTGTGACTTTAATTCTTTGGTTGTCGGACTTGATACAGCTAGATTGGTGTATGGAAGTCCGTGATGATTTGGGATGTTATTTGTTTTATAGTCTAGTCATAATTTTTGCCTTGGTTGTGCGAGAAGGCAAGCCATGTTTACCTATTCCTCCATCTTGACTGGAAGATGCTCCTTCACAATCTTAATGTTCCAACTCCCATCTCTTTTTTTAAAATCCTCACCCGAGGATATGTTTATTGATTTTAGAGAGAGAGAAACAATGAGAGAGAGAAAGAGAGAGACAGAGAGAGAGAGAGGGAGAGATGTGAGAGAGAATGATCAATTGGTACCTCCTGTATGCACCCTGACTGGGGATTGAACCTGCAACCTTTTGGTGTATAGGATGACACTCCAATCAAATGAACCACACAGCCAGGGTTTCCATCTCTTTTAAGACATCTGTTTTCAAGGTAGATTAAAATTATTTCTTAGTTGGCTTAAAATATTCATATTTCAATAGCATTTTCCCTCTCTTTTACATTGCAAAATTATTCAAAACAGAATGACCCATGTGATGTTATGGATAAATTAGCTTTTGTTAGTTTCTCTGGGTATTTTAATCCCACTTAAAATGCAGTTTCTTCATTAAAATATGTTCTGAGTCCTAAATATTATATTTACAAGTGAATCTTTAGAACATATTACTTATAAATTGGGACTGGCTAAATGTGGTAGAATCGAAAGAAGTCATAAGTCTTGATGCTCTTTCTTTGGCGATCATCTTTAGTTTTTATGAGGCAAGTAGCTTGACCTAATTATAATAAGACCAGAAATCCAAGAGATGGCTGACATCTCCGTTTTATCCTCTAGCCCTAGAAAACTGTACAAAGAATGGGTTACTTCATCATGCCACAAGCCAAGGCCTGATTATAACCAAAACTAGGCCCAGATCCTCAGCGGGCCGAACATTTCTAAAACTTCACTTCGCAACAACATAGAGTATAAATATAGCGTCTGCAGCGTATTCACAACGGAACAGAAGGAGAAAAGCTCTGTCTTCATCTTGCTTAGTCTTGGCTGCAGCTCTTATGCCTGACGCTGCCCTCCTTCCTTGGTCTCTCTGAGATACGTCAGCAGCCTGGTCAGCTGTGCACAAAGCTGACGCCCTCCCTGCCTCCACTTTATTTTAGCAAATAGTAAGTGTGCTCTATCACGCAATGTGGGCCTGCGCTCAGGACAGCTGTGTTCTCAGTTCTGTGTGTAACTCTTTCCCAATATTTTAAATAGCGTGGGAGATCAATAGGAGCAAAACAGTGTGCCAGCAAACGGCCAAATAAAGCACTGACAACTGTTGGAGTCTAGACTGAGGAAAGCGGCGACCACAGAGCGCAAAACACCACACAGCTCATTTATTTACTTCATTGCTGTCTTCAGATGTGTGAGCTCCTACTGTATGTAAGACACCAATTAGGAGCTCAGGTGGGGCCATAGCGTTGACTCGACCACACTTATTCTCCTTGGGGAGCTGCTGTTCCCTGAAATCACTCCAAAAAATGATGAAGTAAAGACACTTTTAACTACATTTCTGAGAAACTGCTGACTCTGCTTGATTGTCATGTTTCTGTGGCAAAAGCACACCTAGAGACACCTGCCTTCACACCTCAAGTGACTCAAGTAGCTCCCTCCTCAGGGACAGCCAGCCTTTGACAGACACATTGTGTTACTTGGATCACTGAGTACCTCAGTTTGTGTCATTCACCATGTTCCTTAGAACTTCTCCCTAACCCCACATTCTCACCAGCACACTCAAAAACAAAACAAAAAAAACCAAACACCAACCTCTAAAGAAAAAGAATTTCCTGTGCATATCTCCCTACGCGTAGATATTTTTATGTTGTAAGAGAACCATCTCTACTTTCAGGAGAGTTGAAGTGAATTTCACTTTTTTTCCTGCCATAACAGTGAAAAAAAAATATGTTTAGATGTGGTGTCAGAGATACTGGGGAAGGTCATACCCCATCAGCATCTGCCCGGTTGCCTCATCCCTTTCTCCACTGCAAAGGTTCGGAGCAAGCGGATAAAACCCCAAATTGGAAAACTTAAAAGGAAACTGCATTATAATGAAAGACCCTAACTAAAATCACTTTTCAAACCATCTTTCGTCTTAAAAGCGAATGTGGGAAAATGTGAACAGTTGGTGGATTGCGAGGAAAGCGAGGCCTTCCCTGTGCTCTTTAACCTTCTCCCAGGGCTGGAAATTTTGCAAAATAGCAAGTGGGGATATGGATGGCCCTTTCCCCCATAAGGCCTCCCTTCTCTCATAAACTCTCTTACCAACTTGTAATTCTTACAACCGCACTCCTTTAACCCATGCTAAACTACTCTAGGACTGTTAAGTTTTGCATCTATATTCTAATTAAGTTTGCAACAGGCTGCTGGGTAACCTTGACTCAGAAATGATCCTTTAGCAAATGAAGCTGCGGACAGCAGGCATTGTAGGTATACACTTTTTTCAATAAAAGTGGGGATTTGTAAATAAGTAGCAATGTTAAAGTTTATGAAAATGTTTTATTTTTCTAAACGTCTTTCATGTATAACTTTATAGCTGAAGAGATAGGCTTTGTGGAGTTTGTGAAACCTAATGCCTCCAGTTTGGAGAGTGAAATTCTTAATGTTAAATGTATACCAGTTAATTCAGTGGTTACAGTATTTGCTGTGCAAACAGGAAGTTTCTAGAGTCAGGCCTGTCCTGTAACTTGCTGTGCTAACTTTTTGATAAAATTATTTCTCTTTCACCACAAGTCAGTTTCTAACTCAAATGCGGGCTTAAACTAGATGACTTTGAATGACCTATGGTGTTCTATGAAGCATCAGTGCTGCGGGATGACTTGATGTCACTAGAGGTCCAAGTGTCTAAATTTGTATCAGCCAATGCGGTATGGAGAAGGGGCTGGTGAATGTGGTATGGTATTCCATTATCTGTCAAGGAGACAGCCCCAGTGAGCCATAATCCCAACCAGCTCAAAGAAGTCGAACACTGATTTTAGAGGAACGGCACTTGTTAATTCCAGGATTAAGAAATCCATGCTATTGCTGAGTTAGAGGAATGCCTTTCTGCGTGTGTGTGTTGGGGGAGGAGGGGAGCATAGTTTTACGCTGCAAACTGTATTTGATTATACAGTCGCTCCTCAAAGGCTCACAGAGTCATTGCCAGGTGGGAGTCCTCAGCTTCCTGGCAGCCCTGGACCAGCTGAGCATGGCAGCTATGGTGTCCTCGTCCTCTGGCCAGATGATGCTCCTGAACAGTGGAAACTATGGGACAGAAATGACATCACAGATTTTGTTTACTCTAGGCAATCTTCAATGACCTGAGTCAAGACAGCCTGTCACTTGGATTTGCTACAGAGTGAAGAATGCTGGCGCTGGAGTCAGAACAAACTGGTTCCAATACTCCCAGCTCTGTCACTTGCCAACAGTGTAACCTTAGGTCAGTGACTGACTTAACCTTTCTGGCGTTCCCTCTCTCCCCTCTGTAATGTAGGGATAATAGTGACAGATACCTCAAAGGACTCTTATGAGGATCAAATAACATGAAGAATGTGAAACGTTTAAGTCTGGACTTGGATCACAGTAACCATGGATACATTTAGCCATTTATATAGAGAGAATATATCTTTGACTATAAATATGTATGAATATATATATATATATATCTATTTGATCTTACAACTGGTTATTATAATTTTTTTCTTAATTTTAGGCCCTTGTTTCAAATAAAGATCTCTTACCTAACTATATAAAATGATTTAGCCTTCATAAAGTTCTAAGTTAAGGCTGTTTACAAGAAAATCATATGTGTTGTATATTTTATTTATTTTTTAAAAGATTTATTATTATTTTTATTTTTAGAGCGAGGGAAAGGGAGAAAGAGAAGGAGAGAAACATCAATGTGTGGTTGCCTCTCACATGCCCCCTACTGGGGACCTGGCCCACAACCCAGGCATGTACCCTGGCTGGGAATTGAACCTGCGACCCTTTGGTTTGCAGGCTAGCTCTCAATCCACTGAGTCACACCAGTCAGGGCTGTGTTGTATTTTTTTAAATGTAGTCCTCTCACATGCTTTTTTAAAAGGTGAAAAAAAAAGTCTTGTGCACTAGTGTTGTTTTTTTTTTAAGTTGATAAAATTATAGTACAAAATAGGTTTTGAGATTACTTTACAACAGGGATTGGCAGACATTTCCTGTAAAGGACCATATAGTAAATATTTTAGGGCTTTGCAGCCTCATGGTGTCCACTGCAATTGCATTGTAAAAATAGCCCTAGCCAAGAGCACAAATAAAAGGGTGTGCTTCAATCCTCACAGAACTTTACTTCCGGATGTGGGAATCTGAATTTCAGAATTTTCCTATGTCAAGACATATTCTTCTTTTGCTTTTTTTCCCAACCATCTAAAAATGTAAACACCAGGCCCTGGCCAGGTAGCTCACTTGGTTAGAGCATTGTCAAGATAAACCAAGGTTGCAGGTTCAATCCCCAATGACGGCACATACAAGAATCACCCAATAAATGCATAAATGTGTGGAACAACAAATTGATGTCTCTCTCTGTCTCTCTCTCCACCCCCCTTCCTCTCTAAAATCAATTAATACAAAAATTTTTAAAGTAAGTACAAAAATCTAAAAACCATTCTTAGCTTTCCATCTACACGAAAACAAGTGGAAGCGCACCTTTGACCTATAGTTCTATCAAAGGCCAACCCCTGCTCTGCAAGAATACAGGGTATGCAAAGATGTCTGTGTGCCTCCAGCAGGAATAGCTTGGGAAACTACAACATGAATTCAGTTTTAAACCATTTGCTCTAAGACAGCACTTCGTTAATCTTAACCACCTCTAAATGAGCTTAATTTTCTTGATGTGAAAACCTATCTAAGCGATAATTCCATGGCAATATGAAATAGCAAGGTTAAAAACTTTCAATGAATTTTATGAGGTATGATGGGAATTTTTGAGTAAATGATTTTTTTGCCTTTTCTAAGAAATGAATAATGAACAAAATTATAGTTTATTGTAGGTGAACATTTTTAACATTCTGAATATTGAAACATTTAAGAGCAGGGCCAGTCCTTTCCTCAGCAGCAATCGGCTGTTGCAGGGTCAAGCCCTTCTCGCCCGCAGCACCTCCTCCACCCCAGCCAGTTGTGGCCCAGACCTCACGAGCTTTGGGTACAGGACCCACCCAGCTCTGCCCGCCTTCACCTGATTTCACCCAGCCAGTCCCGCTGCCCAGGCACAGAGGCCCCCTTCGGGGGCTTAGGGCCCTGTGACCTCCCTCAATTACCCTCCCCGGGGAAAGAAAATCAGGGCAGGGCCTGGTGTGGGAGGTCCCAGGAACTCCATTCTTTAGTGTTGTCCCGTGGGCATTGAGAATCCTGCAGAGGGGAAGGGGACGCTCCTAGTCACCATGGTGACGGCCATCAGCAGAGAGATGGAGAGACAGAAGCACAGGACTGATGTCCCAGGGGAAGACATGTCCTCCTGCACCTGCATCTGCACCCTGACCTGCCTAGGACAGCTTGGTAGAGGCTGCAGGGGGAGGACGCACTTAAAGTTCCTGAGAAACCCAGGATCCCAGTCATCACCACAGTTCTGTCAAAGTCTGAGGGGCCCGTTTTCATCCCACCCACTATCGCTCCTAGGTTTGGACAGAGGTCTCTGGGCTTAAGTTCCTCACTTGTCCCATCTCTTACCTTTGCTGAAGAAGGAGGTCTTTGTGTCCCCCTTGCCTCCTGAGACTTCGCCCATCCTTTCCCAGCCTCCATCACCTTACGGGGTGGGGAAGGGAGAAGAGTCCGTTAGCTTCTCTCACCTGCAGAGGAAACCATTCTCAGCTTGTTGTCCTTGAATGATCGGATGTCAGAAGCGGGGCCCTGGCTGTCATTGACTCCTTGACTCTTCTTGCCTTCCCTGGCTGGCTCCCCTGACCACATATACACGGAGAGGGGAGAAGTGATGGGAGAAGCCGCAAGAAGGGGTTGGGAGGCACCAAGCAGGGGGCTAATCAGGAATGGAGGGACCTCTCCTCCTAGATTTCTGCTTGGCTCCAGGGGCAAGGCTGGGGTCGGACCTGGGCTGTCTACCTTCCCTCTCCCCTTCATATTACATACCCTCTGTGACCCCAGCTATTGTCCCAGTGATGGCTTCTGGAGGCAGGTTGGTG
This sequence comes from Mormoops blainvillei, assembly GCA_004026545.1. Lineage (NCBI taxonomy): Eukaryota > Metazoa > Chordata > Mammalia > Chiroptera > Mormoopidae > Mormoops > Mormoops blainvillei. The sequence goes on along the minus strand of PVJD01009141.1, from coordinate 15,922 downwards.
GTGGTGTCAGAGCTGAGAGCCCTGGGGAAAGACAGGCGGTGGTGCGGCGGGAGGTGGGAGGGAAATGAAGAGCGGAGCCTGGCCGAGGCTCACAGATTCATGGCCAAGGAGCTGGCGAGCCACTGGACTTTTCCGAGGAAACTAACACTATGAATGGAAAAGTCCTTAGGAGAAGGGTGCTATTAGGAAAGATGAAAATGCCATTGTTAGGAGAACTGGAAGAGAGGCAGTTGTGGATGAGAACAGGAGGTCCAGTAGGGTGCCCCAAAGGCAGGTCCGGGTGTCGGGGACATTCAAGGGCTGTGAGACCAAAGGAGTGGGGGCACGTATGTGTAAGGGTGGGGATGAGGCAGAGAAGGCGATTCCCAACTTTGAACCCCCTCTAACATTGACGAGGGGAAGATATACCCCTGGCAGCTATACCCCCTTCTCCAGCGTGGCTTTCTTCGGTGACTCCATAACCTAAGCCACCGTGTTTGGGTTCTCCTCATGTTCCAGAAGATTCTTCAGCTTCCTATGGGGGGTGGGGTGGGGCTGGCTCTCAGTGGGGAGGGCCCTCATCCTGTGCATGTTGGCTCCCCTGCTCAGCTGCACCCCCAGCCCCAGCTTTGTCTCTCCCTACCCGCATTTCACCCGTTGCCTAGCAAGGGGAGTGTGTGTGTGACTCAGAGGGATGGGGCCCTGCGGGCTGCGGTCCTGGCTGTTCCCTGGCTCATTGTGTGACCTTGGCCCACTCATCATCCCCCTCAGGACACATTTGTAAAAGGAAGATTCCCCACTGCTGCTCTGTCGGCCAGTGCAGCCCCTGTCACATGGCCTGAAATCCTCAGCCTGCCTCCCCCTCCCCCCCCCCCCATTCAACAGTTCAGCATTTCTTAGGTTTTCCAGATCATTCACAAGGCTGATGTTTTGCATGTCCGGGGAGTTTTGACATTTACTGCTCACTGTGACAGAGATAGTCACTGGGAACCCTGTGTCTGCAGCCTTAGTGATCTTGGACTGTTTCCTTGGTTCTGCAGGACAGACAAGACCTGGTGAGGCTCCCACACATCCCTCACGGGAAAGCTTCCCTGGTCGACTGCATGATCAATTGCTCCAACCTCAAAAGTGAGTGAGAATTGAGGGCTGACTTTAGACATTCATTTTAATATGAGGACTTTGGTTTTTTTCATGTTCTAAAAGAGGAAGATAATAATTGTCATAAGCTTAGAGATGAGTATCCTGATGTGTGGAAGATGAACTGGATTCCAGGGACCTGAGGCAGGTGTGGTGGGACATTAAACGGGGACAAATAGATAAGAACAAGAAGAACCATGATGTCATGGCTCCAAGGGCTGCAAACTCCAGAGCCACCTTCACTGTGTGAAGGGCTACTACGCCTGAGGTAGGCTGGGCTTTCTCTGCGCGGCCCCAGGGACAAATCTTGGCTCTGTGAGAGGAATAAACAGGGAGGTAGGCCAGGCAGAATGAGCATTTTCTAAAAGTAATTCTGCATTATTAATTTCTGCCCTGAAAGGAGGGAAACTTTCTCAAATGCATCATCTGCTTTTTGTCACTCAGAACGGACACTCCAAGATTTGACCGTTCTTGCAGGTAACAAAATCAATGTGGTGAATATTATGCACTTTGCCAATGCCCGAAGGCCACCCTGAGGCAGGGGGCATCATTTGTCTACACGGAGCCATCCAGAAGACTCTGAAAGGCCCTACTGCAGGGCTCTTTGAGTTCTTACAAGTACTCTGAATAACATCCCTCTCTGCAACCAGGCTGCTGTTCTCATTGCTAGAATTATGATTCTAATGAACCTTTTTGCTACTTCAAAACAATTTTTTAACATGCACATTCACACTTTTATTTCTGAAAGGTGGATCATTTCAAAATTATCAAATGTTACAATGTTTTCTTTTATATTAGAAGAAAAAGGTAAATATAATTTATAAATACATACAGGAATATTAATAAAAATTTTATAGCTGAGGCGGCTCTCTATGGAGCACACCCACACCTCTCCCCACCCCCTTCCCCAGGAGTATTTTCTTTGACTTCTTTCTCCTAAGCTCCAAGGGGCCTTCCTTTGCCTCTGTAACTTATTTCCTGAACTCATTTCTTCTATGGCTCACTTCTTCTACTTCTGTGACTTTCTAAATAAACATCCCCATATAATTTGAAAAAGTTATTATAGCTGATAATTCCAGTTCTTAAAATATTTTGACCAAGGCATTGTTGAACGCAGTAAGCACTATCATATAGTCTTAAATTATTTTACTTTCAACAAGTCATATAAAGATAAAAAGTATTTTATTTAAATAGAATAAAATGTCAAGTTACATTTAATGAACTCTTCATGTTTCATATGCAAAGCTTTTAAATGGTTACTGTCATCCAGTTTTAATTTTAAAACATATCACATGAGAGCGCCATTCTTTTCATTGGTGCACATTTAGCAATACCAGAAAACCTGTCTTCTCTGAAAAATAAAATCTCATTAACATACAATCAAATGAAAGCATAAATAAGATAGTTGGAACCTGACATAGACATTAGATTTTTATTTTTAGAGAGAGCAAATTAAAACATAAAAGGAAAATATTAAAACCATTTTAATGTTTTCAGGACAACAGGTCATCGTTTTTAAATTCCTGAATACTGGATCTAAGGAAAGCTGAACAACATTTTCTTTTCACTAAAACGCACAATATAACCCCTTAAAATATCCTTTACAATATACATCTACAACTGAAGAGTTACACATCTAGTCCAAAATTCATGCAGTTTCACTAAAACGTGAATTTGTAACTTTTTCACAATTGTTGAGTGTTTTTTATAAAAATAAAGCAGTTTCCTTAGGAAAAATACTCTGCCAATTGGAATATCTTCATTCTGGAAAATAAAAGACTTTTTCCTCTGAAAATAATGAAGTTTAGTCCCTAGCGACATGAACACTCATTGACTTACTCAAATAAGAACATATTATAATGCTTCTAGAAACTAGTTTCCCCCATTAACACAGTCTGAGATCGCTCCAGGAAACCGTCACCAAAAGGTTAAGATTCATAAGCAAGTATCCGTGAATAGAACTGGACCTGCCGAATCGGCTCCCCTACCAATACGTGCGTCGGCCAAAGGGATGAAGTGGTAACATTCCACAACCTGTCACGTCATCTAATTTCCTCTTTTTCCCAACCACGTATTCACAAATGTTTGAATTTATATTTAAACTCGATATCATTTAATGGAGGTAAAACGCCCAGGCCAGCACGGGACTGATCCAAAGGGGGACATTTAACATGGTTCTCCGCAAGCTCCAGTTCAAAGTAAGAAAGCATTAGAATCAAAAATTGCTTGATTTCCTGGACGGCAAATAATCTTCCAGGGCATATTGTCGCTCCTGACCCAAAAGGCATGTAGTAATACTTTAACTTGAGTCCATTGCTATAGAAGGTGGTCTTTGTCTTCCCATTTTCATCAAGATAGCGATCATATTTAAAAGTCTGCAATGAAAATACAAAGAAAACAAACCTGTAAGCTAGTTTTAAGTAAATGTATCTCCTTTTTGATCTAGAAGCTCCAAAGAATAATTTTCTTTTTTAATCTAGTTTATTAGCAATTGAACAAATACCCCACCATGAATCAGAAAGTAGTGTGGAACAAGGAGCTTAACAAGAACTGGCGGGAACAGGAAAGTTTTGAGATGCCTCCCGCTCTGCCCGAGTGATGAGTTCCTCACTTAGGCAGAACTAGAAAGAAGGGTTCATATCAGAAACGAGAGGCCTCTAATTTCCTGGATTTGGGAACGGGCACTTTTCAAGGAAAAGGAAAGGCAGGAACTTTATTATCACAACTGCAAATATAATCTAACAGAGATTATGTGATGACAAATATCAGGGGCGAAAAATGAAAACTTCAGACCATCGTGCAGATTGTCCAGCATAGTTCTATATTGACTCCCTATGGCTTCAATAATCAAATCAATTCTGTAATGGTACGTTTCCTCTTTATTTCAATCTGAATAGATATCACCTGGATATTGACTTTGATGAACAGGCACTTACCAAAGGGTCTGGGTAGATTTCTGGATCTAAATGCATTAACTGAGGATACAGAGCTATGATGTCATCTTTGCGGATTTTATAGGAACCGTCCTGGAGATGCAAAGTGAAATCTTCTTTAGCAGTCCGGATGTTCAGGGAAGCACTGGAAAGCCTCAGGGACTCCTTGATGATACTATCTAAATATTTTTAAAGGAAGAAAAGAGGAGAGGAAGGGAAAATGGGCAGGGGAAGAGAGGAAGGGAGGCCGGGAGGGGAAAAAGGAAGAACAAATTAAGTATTTAAAGGCCGCATAATATAGAGTCTGAAATACTTTTAGCAACCCAAAACACAGAGCTAAACAGACTGTGGGAAGCTGGCTAGACACGAATTTGCCAAACTTTTCTCTGTTTACTACTATGCTCTGATCAATGGCTCAGTTGTGTCTGAATATATTTTTTAATCTGATAATCTGAGTTAATAATAATCTTTTGATAAAGATACAATCTTCTGGATCACCAATAGGAACTAGATTTTCATAAGTTTACAGAAAAATAATCTTGTTTATACATGTTACTAGGCATCTAATATAATTGGCAAAATCAATAAATCACCTTTATTCAGTGAAGTATTCAAAGTTTGTCACTTTTGAGATTTAATGCACTGATAATACTTTAATACAAAACCATTTTTCCAGGTGCTTAATGCAGTTTCAATTCAGTGTGGACAAGACCTGTTTGTTATCATTATACCATCTAATGCCATATGGCAAGGCCCTGCTGCCTGGTAAGGACATTAAGGGACAAAAAGAATCACCCTGTGAGTAGCTAAGACATACCAGCCTAGTGAGAGGGTCCAGACTGACCTCCCAGCCTCAACCTTTTTAATTGTCATGTTTTTGGTGCTCCTCACGTGATTATGTATAAAATCATAGCATGTTCACACTTTATTTTAGAAATGAGAAAAGTAAGGCCCCCCAAAGTGGTGACATGTCCAAGGCCTCCCATGACAGAACACGACGTGGAACGTGTGCTTCTTGCCTCCTAACCCCTTGCACTGACACACACTGCCCCTAAAGGCACACATTAGTTTCTTTCCTAAAGTCAAAAATAACAGAAACAAAAAGAAAACTCTTTTTGTGCTATAAAAACAATAATTTTGTGTGTTTCTGTAAGATATTAAAAAGCAAAAATATGAAAAGCCTTCAATCCCATTACCCAACCCATGCATCTAATTGTGGTTTCTTTTTTTAAAATGCAAATTATTGTTTTTTAAATTTTATGTATTTATTTTTAGACGGAGGGGAAGGGAAGGAGACAGAGAGGGAAAGAAACATCTATGTGTGGGAGAAACATCAACCAGTTGCCTCTCAGACACCCACAACTGGGGACCTGGCCTGCAACCGAACATGTGCCCTGACCAGGAATTGAAAAGGCAAACTTTCAGTTTGCAGGCCTGTGCTCAGTCCACTAAGCCACACCAACCAGGGCTAACAGTGGTTTCTTGATGGTACTTCTTCCCCTTTATTTCATGAAAATGAATAATAGGCTCCCCATTAACTGGAAAATTAGTGTAAGAGTAATAACAGAAGAGACAGAGTATGAAGTGCAGAGAGGTGGTGAGTGTATGGGGTCAAGAGTCCCACATTAATGTTTAATTGGCCCTACCAGTCCCTGCTCGACAGCAACTTAGCTTTTAAGTGTCAGTTTCTATACTTGTTATACAGAAATAGAAATAGTCCCTAATCATAAGTTGCCATGAAGATCCAAAAAGACAACACATAGGAAATACTTAGCATTATGCCTAAAACAAGCAAGTACATAATATATACTGATAATTACTGTTAGTAGGAAGGAGTAAATGAAATGTAATATAGTAAGTTATGCATACCTAGTACTGGCATGTCATTCAGTTGTGTTTGATTCAAACAAATAGGTTTGCCATCAGAGCTGATTTTTTGACCAGCATTCTCTAGTGTTTTATTGACTTCTTCGGTAGCTGCTTTCATTGCTTCAGGGCTCCTATTAAAAGTTAAGAGAAAAGAAAAGATGTAGAGCAAATAAATTTTTTCTATTCCAAAAAATCTGCAAATACATAGGCTTTCCTCCTATCTTTCTAATGGGTGACCAAAATACCAGAGAAAAAGTGGAAAGGGGATATTTCCTTGTTTTTTAACTTTATTTTGTGATTGTGTGTAAGTCCTTGGATATTAGCAAGAATTCCTGCCTTAAAAGGGTCTTGCTATGTAGAAGTAATCTGGCCAGATTTTTATAAATGATTCCAGTAAAGATTAACTGGTCAAATTACTCATTTACATAATAATTGAGAAGAAAAATTGCATCTAAAATAACAATTGTAAAGTACTGGCTAAATCACAAATGGAAATTTAAATTTACTCCTAAAATCCACACCCCAATCTCAGGTAGAATGACAGATTTTCTGTTTATAATTGCTCTAGCACTTTGACTTGTGAAATGAACGTTACTTCATTTTAATGCATTGAAGTTTACCGGAGCCTCAGTGCCATGGTAAGAAATGTACAAGATGTGATTACAGTTCATTGAGTCTCAGAAATGTTTGATATCTGATAAGTATTTCTGTGATTACCATAAAATGTCTACTATTACCTATATGACATTAAATTGATGCCGTAAACTTACTGTAAATATGTGATTTTGTTCTGAACAGAGCTCTCCCAATTAAAAACTCTGGAAGACATTTTGCATTTGAGAGATTGATAATGGTTTTCTTTTTAATCTGAAATTGTTTTGAAAATTTTTTTTATATCACAGACATAAAATTATTAGCCATCAGTGGAAAGTTGGTATTTTCAATTCCAGGGAAGAGTAATTTTGTGTCTACATGATACTAAACATCCAATTGAACTGGAATAACTCAATAAACCATTTGTATGTCAAATTTCCAAAACACTAACAGTTTGGAAAGAAATGTTTATGTAAAATAACATGTCACATACAGGTTTTTTTGTTTGTTTTTAGCTACATACAGTTTTGAAAGGCAAAATATAGCTAAATTCCATCAAGAATAATGGATCCATAGCTATTATAGCTGGTCAAGTAAACAGTAAGACAGAAGCTCTGACCAGGTAGCTCAGTTGGTTAGCGCTACATCCCAATAGGCCAAGGTTGCGGGTTTGATCCCAGATCAGGGCACATACAAGAAGCAACCAATGAATCATAAATAAGTGGAAGAACAAATTGGTGTTTCTCTCTTTCCTTTCCTCTTTCTCTCTAAAAATCAATAAATAAAAATTTAAAAATAAACACTAGTAAGAAAAATTACTGATTGAGTGAAAAACCATACTGTTAATGCACAAACGAATGAGGCATAGGCCCTGCCCCTTCCTTGTCCATAATCAGTAATCACGTAAGTATATTTTTGTGATTACAAAGACCAAATTCGTGGACTTAAATGGATGTCATGCCAAACAGGTTGGGATTCAGAGTAAGGGCTCTGGGCCCAGGTGGCCTGAATGGCCCCTGCACTAGTGTATCCCTTTCCCTGGGAAGCTCTGCTTCTATGAGATGCGTTTACCAGTCACAGCGTCTATGAATTTTTTAAAAGTTGAATTTCTGCTTTCTTCTGAAAAAAAGGAAGAACTGAATAAGTTGCTGGTTACCTCATCATTTGAAATAAACTCCAGAAAGTAGCTGGAATGGTGTTTGCTTGCGATGCCCACAAAACAGCAAGTTGCGTCTTGGCCTTGTCCACGTCGTCTAAGGTGAAGAGCATGTCATTCAGAAACCTGACCAGTTCTGACATGTGGTCTCTCTTTCCCAGGTTCTCGTGCCTCAAGCCCTCTGCCAGTTTTTCCCGGGCTTGGTGTGCGGTCTTGAACACATGAATGGGGAGGCCTGCTACCAGGGCCGGAAAGATTTTGTCAAACTGCTTGAAGTTGTCAAGTTTACTTAGAATGAGTGCTTTCTGTGCATCTTGTGCTGTAAGATCTCTGCCAAAGAGAGTTAAATACCCAGCTTCAAACATCACTCGGTAGCAGAAGGCATACATCCCTTCTGTCACCCAGGCAGGCATCTTTGATTCAGGAGCGACTGGAGGTCTCAGGACAAGCTGGAGGTTTTTCATCATGGCTTCTGTGAGGGAATTCAAGGCATCGCCCTGCAGGTTTTTGACAAAAGCTTTGTTTATGTTCTCAGTGGTATTTCCATCACTTGGGTCAATGCTTCTGTGCCCAAATGCCTGACAGGAAACAAAACATGTGAAAAAAGAAATTAAATCTGACCCAGTGCTAGTAAATGGTTGAAAAACCAATTAGATACTTTGACAATTGGGAAAGTTCCATTGTTTAAAAAGTCTACTTGTTTATAAAGGGGGGTGGAAACTGGCCTCTCCACATAGAGTTTCGAAGCATTTTACTAATAAATGGCCAATTTATACCCTTTCTTTATGGTCAAGTTTAAACTCGAGCTCCTCAGTGAACTATTTGTTTATTTTTAGTATGCTAAGGCATTTATTTGCAGATTAATTTGGTACTAATCAAAAGTGGTTTTTAATCATTAATTCTCTTTTATATTCTTTGTAAATGTGTTCTGGCCAGACTTTAATTTCCTTGGAGGCAGGCACGACGTCTCACGTTCCCTTGTGGAGACTCACTTAATGCCGGCCGCTGCATTTTTCTGTGTATAATGCGCACCCACGTTTTTGGCCCAAACTTTCAGAATTAAAATCTTTCATTTTAATTTTTAAATTCAATTCTTTATTTATTTATGTGTAGATACTTGTTTTTTGTGTTATAAAGGAATTTTAGCATTTATTTTTGAATACATGGATATCATTATTGCTTTCTAAAGTTAATGTATATGCATAAATAAAAGAATTAAAAGCACTTATATAGATATAGAATTAGTGCTACCAATGTATGAGGCGCATCCTTATTTTTCTCTCAAGAATTTGGGCAAAAATGTGCACATTATACACAGCCAAATATGGTCATTGTTTCCTCTATAAAAGAGCCTCTTAGATTTTATCTAAGTGATGCCAAAATACCTGGTCGATTCCTTCATAAAATTAAACAAAGTTGAGGCATGAGTGTGGTAAAACAATTGTTCAGTGTTAAGTTCTCACCACATGCACTGTAGGGGTTGTGCCAACAGGGTTGACATGAATGAGTCTGTACCTAGCTTACTCATACAGTGTCATCTGACTCAGTAAGATATTTAATTTTTATTTCACCTTCATTAGCTGGTTAAGAAATGACAAACCTATACCTATTCTGGCTTTTTAAATGATTAGTACCAAAAGATTATGTCTAATTCAATTATATTCCCAAGAATGTTTCTGTTAGGGTAAGTCCCTTTCACATCTCTAAGTCAAAGTACTTCAAAATAACGAAGTAGACTGACATATTAAAAAAAGGAGAAAATAAAGAGAATGCTGTATAAATACAAAAGTGCTTACCTTTGCAGAAGTAGTGAAATGAAATTTTTTCCAATCAAAGTATTTTCCATGGCACAACACTTTGTGGTATGACAAGGGATTTGTGATGAAGTGGACATAGTTTCCCATTAGTTTGCAGGTAAAAACATGACCATATTTCTTTTGATTTGCTCTGAGGAACTCAAGAGGATTGGCACCAAACTGCAGAGCACATCCCAGGTATGGAATCAGCCCATTCTCCAGAGGAGGTTCACCCAGTTTTCTTAAGACACAAACATATGATAGATATGGAAAATTATACAGTTTTACGTTTATACTAGGTTTTTAATTTTTTACTACTGACTTAAAACTTCAAAACTCTACAGTTTATAGATACTTTTTAGTGTTGATAGGGCCCTGATCTTTTATTAAAATAATGGTCTATATTAACCTGCTAAGATGATACGTTGGTGAAACTGGTTACAATACCCACCCACCCATCCATGCTTACATTCTACAACATTTACTGAATGTCCACCATATGTTAGTCACTTTTCCCAATGATGAGGATAAAAGGATGAACAAGGCCAGCAAGATTTTTGCTCTCAATACAGAGATCGAAATATATTCTAGCACTAATATTTTTCTAAGCACAATTTTCCTAAGCCTTTTATTGTTTTATTTAAAGATACAGAATACTGAATAACAGAGAGGGTTGCAGAATTGAAGCTTTCACAATCTTCATAGTTTAAAGATATTATTCTGTGATGATAGTTAAGGAGACTCTCATTTGAGAAATTAGCTTATAAAATGAAATTAGGTATTGACAGAATCATTGATTATAATTCAATACTTTTTCATGCTATTTTAAATGTTTTTATTAAAGAATATAAGCATTTATTTCCTAACATAAACTACTATCCCTTTTGATAGAGTAACGTAGCATAAAACAATTATTTTTATTTTCTTAGTCCGAAGATAAGTAGTTTAATTAAAACTAGAAGCTATCAGGCCTGAATTAAAACATGTTAAGGGAAAGAACATACTTGTACAAGGTATACAACACATAACAATCTACACAGTTGAAGATATACTATGGAAAATTCTATCTTTTGGTGATTGACATCACAGAGAATACTTACATACCCCTCCACCCACGAATACTCTTTGAGCCAACCAGAAGTTAAACTATGGCTATATATCTGACTCTATATGTATTTCTCATATTCTTGAACCAGCTATAAATAAGTGACACATACAAATAAAAGTGACATCACATACACTTAGCAGTCTCCCAATTCATCATGGTTGAATATCTTTAATAAGAGAAAAATGATAGGATGATCAATGTAGGCTCTATGCTTGTCTACACTGTGGCTGAGTCTATACAATGCGTAAGAACTAGCTGAAAAGAGAAAACTTAGTTAGTCAGAACATCTATTTGATCCCCATGATAGAAAGAAATTCTTTTCATTGCAAATCTCACTTATCGCTTGTATCTTTACTAATCCAGACTTCCTCTTTATATGCCCACATAAACTACACAGAGATCTAATAAATTGCTGTCAGTTATGTTTAACAAATTTGTATATTTTTGCATTACCATTGGTATGCAAATGCTAAAAAGAAAACTGCCATTATAGCTTTTGTTAAATATAACTTAAAAGATACTACTTAAAAATTTTAAATTTAAATTTTTTTAATTTGAGAAGAAAATGTTAGTGTAAGTATAGAAAGCCAAATTTATCATATAACAACGAATGTAAAAGAGCATTAACTGAGTGAACTTAGATGCAATTTAAAGATCAAACTTTTTTTACCTTCTCCTCATTCCAAGAATAAGCCACAGACAGCAGCACATTGCTATCACAATCCCCCAGATCAAAGACATGGTCATCATTTAGCAAATCTACTGCCAAACCTCTGAGGAGGAGAACCTGAACAGAGAGGTAAGGAAGTTGCTGACCGGCAACTACAGCTAGACTTTTTATACATGGTAAGATCTGGCACTCGAGTGACCAAAACAAACAATTAACCATTTGTTCATGCTATTAGGAAAAAAAAAAAAAACAACTGGCCTTGAACTAAGTCCACAGGTATCAGAAGAAGTTCCAAAACAATCAGAGACTTGCAATACTTGATAAGTTGAAGGTCTTTCAAACACATGCTGACTTAACATTCAGACCTGGGAATGACAGCTAATGTTACAAGGTTAGTATGTTTATAACAAAAACAAATAAATCTGTTCAAGATGAACATATTAAACAGAAATGTAAAATATAATAATTGAAAGAAAAATAAGCATAAATTATTATCAAGCTAATGATTTGATCTGTTACCTTTTGAAGAAGAAATCAATTTAAATGATTTATAAGAGATATAGTGGTCAAGTTCAAAGGAAAGAGAACTGGGTGAAATGTTTCTGTGGCTTCATGTTCTGTTGCTTTTAAAAAATCATAGCTATTTTACTCTATATAGTAACATATTACTGACTTAATATCCTGAAGACAGTATCTCATATAAATGCATCTTTCAATTAAAGGTGCTGAAACATATCTTGGTAGAGAATGAAAGTCAATTCATAATTTACCTTCCTGACTACCCCCCACTCAAGGGTAACCATTATTAACTGGTATATGTCCTTTCCAACTTTATATGCAAACATGTATATTAAGTAAGCATCTATTCTGTGCCAAGAACTCTTCAAAGGTGTTCTGGTTATAGGTGTTTATAAGATGGGCAGATTCTGTAATAGAGGCTCCATCTTAGTAGAGACAGATAATAAAATATAAGTGTTATGAGTAAAATCAAATTAGTATTGAGAGCTATTGGGGGATGACAGCAACTTTAGACATGGTGATCAAGAAAGAGCTCTCCAAGAAGATGATGGTTGAGAGCTGAATAACAAGAAGCCAAGTGAAAAACAGAAGAGAATTTCAAGAGGAGGGAGCACAAAATGCAAAGTTCCCAATCAAGAATGAACTTGGTATATCCAAGAACCAGAAAAAAGTTAGATTGAAGCAGAGTGAGTGAGGGGAAACATGGTTAAGATATAAAGACAAAGGGAAATAAAGAGATAGTTCATACATAGGGATGCATTAGAGTGGGGAGAAAGGTTAAGAATACTATTTTGGATATTTTAAATTCGAGAGACCTATTAGATATCCAAGAATCAATATCAGTTTGAATGTTAAGCTTAAGAGCCTGAAACTAGGGAGAAAAGGCAGGGTTGAAAATAAAAATCTCAAGTCATAAGCACTTGGATGGTATGTAAAGCCATAAGACTTTATAAGATCACCAAGGGAGAAAATAAATCCTGAGAACAAACTAGAGCCCAACACCAGGCCACAGAGCGTTCCATTTATTGAGGTCAGGCAGAGAGCAGCAGAAGGGGAGATGGATAAGAAAGAACCAGAAGGAAAACTAGGAAAATATGGTATCTTAGGAAGAAGAGAATGCATTTGAAGAAAGACGAGTGATTAACTACATCACATGCTACTCTGAGGTCAAATAAGATGACAAAGAAATGACCACTAGACTTGACAACATAGAGACAGCTGGTAAGTCACACATAAATACACACAAAGATGGGGTTATATTAAAGAACTTTTCATAGCATGTAAAAGAATGAATATATACTGTGGACATTTCCTGTGACAACACATATCTATGTATTATATATGTGTATGTTTACATACTTTCATTTTTAATATGTATATAGTCTTCCATTGACTAAATGTACTAGAGTTTACTGATTCCCTACAGGTAGATATTTGGTTTGTTTCCAATTTTTGGCTATAAAACCCATGAATTTATTTTATGTTTTTTGGTTGACTCTTATACAGAGGACACTAATCTTTGTTTGTGTAATTCATGATCATAGTTATTAATATAAATCATAGTATGGTAGTACATAGATTTCTTGTTCTAGTAAGGTTTTTTTAGGGCTTTCTGCACATTAACCACATTTAATTTGATGTGCTTTTTTAAATGATTGTGTCCACTTTCTATATTAAAAGCTAAACCTTTTCATGGTCTGTCACAGCAGGATATTACAGTTGAAGAAAACGTGAGTCTAATATCCAAACAACCGTTTACAGTCACCTCTCACAAAAAACAAAAACAAAAACAAAATCAAACATGTAAAGGAGTGGGTACATGGGACCCCTAAGTACTATCTCTGCAACTTCCTGTGAATCTCTAATTACATGGAAATTAAAAGATTTTCCAAATGGTAAAGAGGAAATACATTCACAACCCTGAGGAAAACATCCTTAAGTCTTGTCTTCATGCCCTCTCAGAACATCATAAACTCCTCTCGAATACAGCCTGGTTAGTGTTTCTCTTGATTTCCCTTACCTAGGTCTGTTCTCACTCCTTCACTTACTATCTCTTACTGTGCTCTTCTACACAGCAAAAGCCCAGGAAACACACACATACAGTTTTCCTTGTGGGCTGAGGAAAAGCAGTGGCTTGAATATTCATATTCGTTTTTTTGTTACATTTGGTTTATGTCTCCCTTCTGAGGGTGTCACTTCTTGCTACTGTCACACACCCATAAGTGGCATCTAACACATCCCTAATATTCTCCTTCTAATCTGGTGAGTGGGAATTCACATGTTTTTTACAGTTGTGAAAACTTAATAGGAAGGAAATACCTAAAAGGTTCCTGGATAAGTCAAGTGCATGCAGTTTCATGCATGGATTTTATGAAATCTCAATGTGTTTAGCATAGCGCTCAGAGTACCAGGTATTAAATAAATGCTAGCTGAGTTGAAGACCTTTGCTTGATATTTTACTCTCAGTTCTTTCAAACTGTAAAGTTTTATCTTCTCCCTTCCCCTGTCTCTCTGCCTCTTGCCACACACACACACTCACACACACTCACACACACACTGAGCACTTACTATGTGTGTCAGATACTGTCAAAACTGGGGCACTGGATTAAACAAGGAAGCCCTGAACCCTGAGCTGTGGGGGTTGCACTGCCCTGGGGAAAGCAGTAACTGTCCCTATGCAGAAAGAGTATGTCTCAGTTGCCAGAAGGCCTGCCATAATGAACTGAGTTTATCTGAACTCTTTAATCCCTCCATAGTTTGCCAATTTCCTCTTTATCTGTAGACAGTAGTGTACACACTCACTGATGTGTCGGGAAAGAACTTATTCTGGGCCTCAGAGAATATAGGGCCCAAGTCCAATACCAGATAACTATGAAGAGATATAGACAAAACATGGAAACTCAAACTAGAAGAACAGAGAGCAAACCGAACAACTAAAGCTATTAGTTCATATAAACTGATGGTCCAGTTTAGTGGCTTCTACTAAGAAATGCAGAAAACACAATTTACATAGAGCTCACCCATCAATATGATTGCTTTAAATAAAATGAACTGTGAATATAGTCAAACAATCGAGTCAAACCAGCTGTTTTCCTGAATTTACAAATCAAACCCCCTCTCTACGGTGGAATGCAGATTACCTCAATTACAGCAAGGATTGGCATGCTCCTAGGGCCTCCCAGAGTCTCCATGGATCAAGGCTGCATGTCAGGCTAATACAGGGCAAGTTAGTAGGGCAGCAGAGTGGAATGGGCTAGTGAGTTCTCGTTATGATTAACGTTGGTTTTCATAAGTTCTTAGGAAATATGTCTTACATTTGAGCCACATCTTCAATTTTTTACAGGAAAAAAGTTATGTTATAGCAGATATAGAATACCTGATTCTCAAACATAGTTTTAAATCTCAAACACGGTTTTGAAACCTCAAAATAATAAATGCCTAGTATATCTAAATGTGTCCTTTGAATGAATAAAGTATCACAGGAGTAGAGAATAGGAAGGTGTTGATAAATTGTATTTCAGAGAATTATAACAATGTTTACACTAATTTGGAGCTTTTAAAAAAACACTTTTGAGCTCTGATTGGTGTGGCTCAGTGGATTGGTCATTGTCCCGCTAACAGAAAGGTGGCCGGTTCAATTCTCAATCAGGACACAGGCCTGGTTTGCAGGCCAGGTCCGCCACTTGAGGGTGTTGGCAACTGAATGATGTTTCTCTTGTGCATGGATGTTTCTCTCCCTCTATTTCTCCCTCCCTTACTTTCTCTGTAAGCATACATAAAATCTTTTTAAAAAAATGTTTTTGACATAGATATATTTTCCAACTTGAAATAATCAACTCAAGCAGGGCAAGTATGTTAGTTACCTTAAAGGTAAGGAAGTAGGGGCATGAAAGTTGAGTGACTAATGTCACACAACATGAAATGATTCAATTACCACTAAGTATATTCCTTTGAACAAGATGCTGTCCTCTCTCTTTGCTTTCTTACCTGTGTAATAGGGATAATTACAGTGCATAACTCATAATAGAGGTTGAGATAAAGTCAGACAACGTGTGGAAAATATTTAGCTTAGGGCTTGGCACAGTCTACGTTCAAATAAGTCCATTGTAGGCGACTCACTCGTGAGTTGGTCCACATCCACTCGGATGCGTACTTTTTGCT
>PVJD01009140.1:0-65811 GCA_004026545.1 Mormoops blainvillei | reverse complement strand
TAATTTAATTATATCAGCAAAAGCCCCTTTATACAAATAAGACTGCCTTCCCAGGTTTGGGTAATTAGGACATGGACATTCTTTTGAGGGTCCACCATTCACTTCACTGCAGGTCTTGTTTCTGTGACCAAAGTCCAGCTTTTTCAAGGATGGAGATTTGGATTTTTCACAATGTCACTATCTTTGAGAAAAGGGGAATGAATATGTATCAGTTAAAAATTGGTGCCAGAGACAGTGCTAGGGGTTATATATGCATTACCTCACTTAATCTTCATGACTGTTGTAGGGGGCAGATGCTGTGATCATCCTTATTTGGCAGATGAGGCTGAGAGTACTTCAGTAATTAGCCCCAGGTCATGCAGCTAATATGTAGTGAAGTTGCATTCAAACTCATCTCTGCCTGATTCTGAAACTTAATTTATTGAGTGCTGACCCAGGGCTAGGTACTCTTCTAAGTACTTTAAGATCAAAACACATCTAACATTCCTAACATTCCTAACAACCATACAATTTAAGAACATTATTAAAAACCCCTCTCCCTACAGATGAGGCACCCAAGGCACAGAAAGATTTAGTAACTCTATTTAGTAATAAAGCTAAAATGCCTGACTCTGGATGTCCCCAGTCTGTAAGATTAGCAATGAAGAATCTAGAATGACTACTACATGAGGCACTTTGTGTTTTTTCACATGGAGTCTTCTCTGTAAAACAGAGATATCTTGCAAAACAGATATTATTATTATTATTATTGTTATTATTATTAATTTTATAGATGGCAAACTGAGGCTAAGAGGTATAAAATGACTTGCCCAATGCATGACAGAAGTAGGATACAAACCCAGTTCTTTGCAATTGGTCAGCTATATTTTTTCCACTATCCCTCATTGCCTTCCAGAGCTGTCGCAAGGATCTAGGGACATGATGTGTGTGACCGAGGCTCACTTTTAAAAGATGGTGGGTCTTATAGAAAATTAAGTAATTATCTGTATTCTTAGAGTACTCGTCTTCTCCATCATAATTGCCATTGTTGTCCTCATCATCAAATTATTATTGGAGTTGTCCAACCTGAAAAGTCCAAGGCCAGGGTCAGCAATGCCCAAGGGGTGCTACTGGCTTGCACATGTCTGATCTAATTATGACAATTTAAGAAAAAAGATTGCATAACCTGAGGGGAAAAAGGATGAGTTGTCATGAAGCACACAGTTCGGTCACATTGTAGTCACGCTTGGAGTGTCTAATTAAGCATTGAGTGTGTGCCTCCTGGCCATGGCTGAAAAGAGGGTCAGGACACAACCACTCATCCTCTACTCACACAAGGAACTAAGAAAGTACAATGTGGAATCTCAACAGAGCCACAGGTCACCAAGTGTTTTGCAAGGCAAACCCAGCTATTACCAAGGCTGGGGCAGGGCTAGGCATTGAGAAGAGGCTGGAGTTGATGCCATCAGAAATGCAGCCTACAGATGCACTTGAGGTCAAGGTCAGCAGGGATCCAAACACACAGAGCATGTTCCCCAACACCCCAGCTCTAACTCTTGCTTTCCTGAAGTTTCATTTTGAATGATACAGTCAGGCTTGAACCTTCAACCTGCCTGGACTCCTTCTTCAATTTCGACTGCTGTTAAACCTGCATTGTGGTAGTTATCCAGGTCCCAGAAGTTTCCTCAGGTGCTATGCCTATGGTCCCCAACTCTCTTCTGAGAAACTCTTCCTCCTGCACTGTGATTATGTGACTCTAGGAAGCACCCCACCTCCTATCCCCACTGTGGCCATGGTGGTAGTTCCAAATAAGCCTAGTTGATCTACATCCATTTCTGGGAGACTTCACATTGGAATTGGAGATGAGGACCCTCTTTGTTCTCCTATCAATGGCCTGAAAGTATGTGAGCTTGAGGTTGCCCTGTGGTCAGGTGTCTCACAGAATGGAGAATGCCAGCCTCCAGCAGGAAAGAATAAAGTTGACACATAAAGAAAAGAGAAATGAGAGGAGGAAAAGAATACCTAAAAGCATTCTTCTTCCTGATTTCCAGCTAACCCCAAAGCCAACTTCATTTTTGTCTCTCCCCTGGTTTGATTATGGAAGCCAATATGGTCCTCCCTTTTTTGGTTTAAACCTAGTTGAATCAAGTTTCTGACATTTTCAACAAAACAGCTCTCATACCCTCCACATACCAATAAGAGTCTCAATTATTCGATGTAGTCCATGTCATTGGGTGACTCAGAACATTTCTCTGAGGCAGCTAGCCCCGTTTTACAGATGAGGAAGCTGAGACACAGAGAACTTAGTGGAATCGTCCTAAGTCCCACCACTAGTCAGTGGGAAAGCCCGAAATCTGTGTTTTCCCCCTTTCCTTTGCTACTAAATATCATTAACTTAATCCCTGCAACATGTGTCACAGCACTCCTTTCCTTTCTGTTACTCCTGCCATCTGCCTAGGAGGGCCTCTTCCTCTTGTTCCTAATGCAGTGGAGTAGCACCCTAAATAGTTCCCCTGCAACTCTCTAACTTCAATCCATTATTTTCCAGACAGTATTTCCAAAACAAACTTGCTAGTTATATAATTTACTCAGTCAAAAAAAAAAAATCTTTCAGGGCTTCCCATTGTCTACTCAACTTTTTTCTTAGCCTGGCATTAACAGGCTGTTCACAAGCCTAATCAAACTTTAAGATGTTTTGCTTTCTATTACAACCCACTGTTGAGGTTCCAGCTGTACCCACCATGCCTCATGCATTCCTACTTTAACACTTTTGCTCAAGTAGATCCTCCATCCAAAATGCCCCTGTGCCCTCCATGGAAATCCAACTAGTTCATTAAGGCCTATCTCTGAGATTGTCGCTTTCATAAGGCCTTCCCAAGGCCACTAGTTTTATGTCATGTTCCCCTCTTGGAATCCTCATGGACACTTCATTCTCCCCTTTCAGGGCATTTTTCACATTCTTCTGAATATAATAGCTATCCTGAGGTTTTCCTCAAAGTTTTTACCAAGCCAAGAGGGCCAGGAAGACAAGGTCTGTGCCTCCTTTCCAGGTTTTATTCAACCTACATTTTCAGCACCTTCAACAATTGGCCCTCTGCTTTGTGCTAGAGGTAGTAAATTATATTAGAAAACATGCCAAGCATTGTTCTAATAATTTTATGGACAATAGCTCATATAATTCTTACAATAATTCTACAAAGTAGGTATTTCATGCCCATTTTACGGATGAAGAAACAGAGGTCCAGAGAAGTTAAGTAACTTGTGTAAGGTCACACAGCTAGTGAATGGCAGAGCTGGGATACAAACCCAACCAGTCTGGCCACAGGGACTGTACTTTTTCAGGTTTCCTTTGTAAGATTTCTTCTTTCCCATGACTCTCTTTCCAGGTCATCCTACCTACCTCTGCATCATCAGTTCTTTATTCTTTCATCCACTCTTATCATACAGTTTTATCAAGAGCCTACCATGAGCCAGGAACTGATGGTGATTTCAGCAGTGCAGTGAGCTGAATAACGGCCCCAAATACATGTCCACATTCTAATCCCTGGAACCCATGAATATCACCTTATATGGCAAAAGCAATGATTAAGGGTCAATTTATGATTAAGTGAAGGGGAAACTTACCCTGAATTATCCAGGGGAGTTCATTCTAATTACAAGGGTGCTTGTAAGTGGGAGGCAGGGGGATCCAAGTCAGAGAAAGAGATGTGGAAAAAAAAAAAAAAAGCAGAGGCTGGAGTGATGCAGCCACAAGCCAAAAAATCCTGGAAGCTACCAGAAGCTCAAAAAGGTAATGAGCAGATTCTCTTACAGCCTCTAGAGGGAGTATGGCCCTGCCAATGCCTTGATTTTGGCCTAGTGGCAATGATTTCAGACTTATGGCCTCTAGAGCTGTGAGAGAATACATTTCTGTTGTTGTAAGCCACATGATCTGACAAGTTGTTATGGCAGCCCTAGGTAATTAACACAAACAGTGATCACAATAAATGTGATTTCTGCTTTCATGGAATGGGCAAGACAGATACTAATAGGATAGTTATTATACCCAGAACAAATTAGAGGTCCTGGATGAAAGAAGGTCTGTATATATACACTTTTCATCCAGGCCTCTTATTAAAAAAAAAAAAAAAATATATATATATATATATATATATATCACAGATACAAACAACAGTGTGGTGATAGAGTGAAAGGGGCGTGAGGGTGGATGGGGTGGGCAAAGAAGGGAACGGGGATGAAAAAAGACTTTGCTTTGGGCGATGGACATGCTATGCACTGTGCAGATGTTTTCTTAAGCTGTACACTTTAAACCTGCATAGTTTTAGGAACCCATGTCACTGCAATAAATTCAATGAAAATATTACAAATGGGAAGTGCAGGGTACAATGAGAGTTTATATATCAGCAAGCCTACAGCCAAAGTTTTCCTGCCCCATCATACATGTGAAGAGGACAAAGGATGAGCTCAATGGCCGAGGGCTGGAAGAGGGACTTAGTGTGCTGAAAAAGCAAGGCAGGAGTGCATCTTGAACACTGCCACTGAAAACAAGAATTTACCACCGTAGCGATTTATGAGACTAAAAAATAAAGGATCTAATCCTTATCCTTGCTATTAGCATTTTCATAAGTTATGCAGAGGCTCTTGTAGCCCCCGCCCAGAGGGAGACCTCTCTCCTGTGTTAAGATATGCACACAGGTTACTGTACAGACAGTCCTATGGTCCTTTATGCTGGGTTGACAAGTAGATCACCTCCATTAAATTGGCAGTGACTGACTAGAATGCTGTTTTGAGAAAGACTCAGAGGCCATGTCCAGATTCAGTTAGAAAGTGTCATGATTGATTAGCAATACCTGCCATGAGCTGCTTATAGAGGAATGGGAGCATAGAACCCATGCATTTCTGACCATCCTCTAGAGCACTGGTCTCAAACTTTAGATTATATCAGACTCACCTGGGTGGGGTGGGTTAAAACACAGGTTGCTGGGCCCTGCCCCAAGACATTCTGATAAATTAGATTTGAGGTGAAGCATGAGAATCTACATTATTCACTGTTTCTCATGTGACGCTGATACTGCTGGTCCAGGTCCTTTACTTTGCAAACCCCTCCTCTAGAGTGTTCTCAAACTTTAACCTGAGAACGAATCACCTGGAGTCCTTGCAAAAAGGCAGATTCCAATGCAGCAGGTCTGATTCTGATTCTGTATTACTCGTAAGTTCCCAGGCCATGCCCATGTTACACTATGCACTGACCACACACACCTTGAGTAGAAAGGAGCTACAAAAACATTTCTCAATTGAGGTGGCATGGCATACAAATGTGCCAAGGACAATTGTGAGGTGCCACAAGTCATATAAAATGAAGTACTTTCTCTAAAAGTAAATTAGGGAAGATTCACTGTTTTCTCTATTTAAAAATCTCTTTTACATTTACATTTGTGCAGTATAAGAGAAAGATGTGATTATAGCAAATCTACCAGGAATTGTGTGTGGACTCAGAGACCATCCCATGTCTCTCTCTCTTTCCCATTCAAATCCTGTTTATCTGTACAGATAATAGAGGGAGTTATGAATGACCCAGAGGACCTCACTGTGCCCTCCATATGCCTGAGGGAAGGGCTAGAGAAGGACATATTTCCCCATGGGTGACCCAGTAGGATGACTGGAGGGTTGCCCTTGGGGGAGTGTTGAGGTAAGGGAAGGCTCCTTTCCTGAAGGCATTACCTGCTGACCGGGTTTTAATGACCCTGGAGACATTGGGCAATGTCTGGAAAGCAGTGTAGAGGGAATGGGAAGTGAGGGTGGTAGACTGAGTGTGATTCCACGGTAGTCCAGGCCTGACACTCACATTGAGTACAGCCTGGAGTCCACCTGGATCCATGGCTTACTGAGATCAGGGACGTCTGGAGTTCCTCACAGCTCCACTCCCACCCAGGTCTGGGAGGATGGAGAACAGGAGTTGGGGGTCCAAAGAGGAAACCTGGCACTTTCTGATGGCTTGGAAAAGCTGATCCCCAAGGACACCCAGCCATGACTATATTGCCCTAAAGCACACTGTAGTAGTCCATAATGCATGTCATGCTTCTGAAGGTCATCTATCACATGTAGCAGCAGGGAAAGGCTAAGATCACTGGGCTAGAATGTAAGGATGCAGTCCTTTGGGAAGGACATCTCACTTTTTACCCCTAAGCTGAATTACAAGGACAATATGAAGGGTGAAGACAGACACAGTAAGCTCTATAAATAGAAGGGTGAGAGGGAACACAGTAGGGTAACCAATCATCCTGGTTTGCCCAGGCTGAGCAGATGATTGCTGCACCCACTGCTGAAGTACACAAGCCTCCCTCTAATTTTTATGCTTCTGTACCTTGAATGTTGTTCTGTATCATTCTCTCGCTGACTTGTTTAGCCTTCTCAAGTCCACTGGCCTACTTTTAAGCACCACCCCAAAATAACAGGAGCCAGAAGAGTATATCAGGCTGTGTCTCTCTAATCATTCCATACCACCCTTGTTGTTGGCAAGGTGTGGTCGGGTGGAGGCATATTTCTCTACTTGCCCCAGGATATTTCTGGATCACAGGAATGCTTCTTTCCTCAGATGGTAAAGAAAGAATCGGAGTATCTCCAAGAGGAAAGAAAAAAAAGAGCAGATTTCTTAGCCTGCCTCTGGTCTAGGTAAAAAGAATCTGGGTCATTCAGACTAGCTCACCAGGAGGACTGATTACATGAGGACCTGGAGCCAGAGCCCCAGCTACTATGTTTTTGGAGATGATTTCAACTCCAAGAATCTATAGCAGTAAGAGGAAATGGCTTGAGAGTTAGTAGATCTGGGGATTTGACCAAATTGTGACATACAGGGACCAACTGAGCTTTCTTCTCTCCCTATCAGTTATTTCTGTTATTTTCCCAATCTTTCTAATGATGATTTTGGCGTTAGCTTATCTCAGTCATGTTAGCAGAAGTTGGTGTAATGTAATTTTTACACATTCTCTCAAAGAATCTCATTATCAAATGTTTTAAGGATGATAAGCCTAGCATTTGGCCCTTCCCATTAGTTTAGAATTATATATCTGAAGCTTTTAAATCAAATTCATACACATCTTAGCAAATGGGTAGCTTTTTTGATATGGAAATTATAATGCTAGACTATCACAAAAACAAATTCTCCCAAAAGCACCTGAGCCATATGTAACAATGTCTTTAAAAATATGTTCATGCATATCTTTTGTTTCAACTGCACTTCTAGAATTACAGTAAGAAATGAATAAATATATATGCACAGAGACTGTATTTAGAATGTAGAAGGGTACAAGACAATGTCATTTCCACCCCAACTATGAGATAAACCTGGGTAATTTATAAAAACATAACTAATATTTTTTGACCAAACAGAAATCTGAAGTCACAAGGAAAGCAAGTAAAATAACTTCTAGGGTGACCAAATCCTTTGAGAAGAGATGAGGCACATCATATATTTCACCTTTGCCAGAAAAGAGGGAAAATGAGGCTGCCACATTTGTGGTATCAGCTAACATTTTAATGAATTCATAAAGGCCAAGTATGGGTTAGCATATCAGTTTGGAATAGCCATGAACCATAGGCATGAGATGCCACCCTCTCATCCACTGGGTGTTCACTAGAAATATTAAAGGGAAGACAGGAGACTGGAAAGAACTTCCCTTGGACACATGGGCATTCAGGAGATCATTAGCTGCTGATGGGGGACCAGTACAATGTCCAACTTGCTTCCCCGAACCTTCTACTTATGAAGTAAAAGCTTTAAGTCACTGCAGGAATGGCAAAAATTCTTTTGCCCCCAAGCTCCAAGCAGAAATTTATTGCTTCAGCTTTAGGAAGAGAGGTAGAAGCAAACACCTTCTGTCCCTGAGGGAGAGAAAGAAATGTGTTTAGGGCTCAGGATCCTGCAAGGACACCAAGCAAATATCCACATCATCTAGGAGAGGGGAAGGGTACTCTACTATTTGAACACCAAAACAAGAGAGAGTTTGTCTGCCACAGGACAAAAAAGGAAGAAAACATTGATAAATCCCTACCCTTGAGGTCCAAGTAAATAGGTCTTGCCAAAGAAAGAGGCTAGGTCAGGAGAAAGCCCTTTCATGCCCTACCATGAACCTAGTACTGAGTAACAAGCAACAGCATTTTAGCAAGAGTGTAGAGTCAACCTCTGTAGGGCAGGTGTAGAAGAACTGGTAATTTTCCTAAGGGGAAGAATAGAAAAACTGAGAAAAACCTATCAGCAGCTCAGTCCCATTCTAAGAACAAAGTAACGGTAGCAAATACCTGCAGGAATTTGAAGTCTGTGGCAGATTTGAGGTAAAGATACCAACAACAAAACCCAAATCCCACCAAAAATCCTAACTAGATTGACTCAGCCCTCAACACTAACAGCCTAACAGGAGAAAAGGTGTACTCACTGCCAGGCTAAATACCATTTAACTCTGTTTCTAAAGTTCTTCTACCCATGATGTCCAGGACTCGATATAAAACTACAAGAAATACCAAGGGGTATTGTGATCCCTCCTACTTTGTTCTTCTTTCTCAAGAATGCTGAGGCTATTTGGGGCCTGTTTTGGTTCCATATAAATTTTTAAAGTATTTGTTCTAGATCTGTGAAATATGACATTGGTAATTTAGTAGGAATTGAGTTGAACCCATAGATTGCTTTGGGTAGTATGGACATTTTAATGATGTTAATTCTTCCAGTCCATGAACACGATAAATGCTTCCATTTATTTGTATCTTTCTTAGTTTCTTTCTTCAGTGTTTTATAGTTTTCTGAATGCAAGTCTTTTACCTCCTTGGTTAAATGTATTAGACACTTTATTTTTCTTGTTGCTATAGTAAATGGGATTTTTTTCCTAGTTTCTCTTTCTGATATTTCATTGTTGGTGTACAAAAATGCCATTGACTTCTGAATATTGACTTTGCATCCAAATTCACTTATTAGGCAGAGTAGTTTTGTGGTGGAGTCTATAGGGTTTACTATGTACACTATCATGTAATCTGCAAATGACCATTTTACTTCCTCCTTTCCAATCTGGATGCTTTTAATTTCTTCTTCTTGCCTGACTGCTGTGAGTAGGACTTTCAGTACTATGTTGAATAAGAGAGGTGAAAGTGGACACCCTTGTCTTGTTCCTTATCTTAAGGGGAAAGTTTTTAGTTTTTGCCCATTGAGTATGATGTTGGCTGTAGGTTTTTCATATATGATCCCTATTATGTTGAGTTATGCTTCCTCTATTCCCACTGTGCTGAGTGTTTTTTATCATAAATGGGTGCTGGATTAGGAAAATGTAAACTTGCATGGGAAAAAATAATCAACAAACACCAATGCCAAGATGACACTGATGCTAGAAATATCTGACAAAGCAACTTTTAAAAGTTATCTGTTTAAAGAAGCAGGTTTAGAAATGAAACAAGTAAGGGTGCATAAATAGAAAGATTGAAAGTCTCAGCTAGAGAGAACACTCTTTTGGGGAGCTTTTTTTGTGGGTGTGTGCCCATCTCTGTTTATATGTTGCTGACTTCTTTAGCTCCATGTCTGGAACATAGGAGGTTAAAGAAATCCCAGGGAACTCAGTACCTCAGGTTCTAAGGTCCACAGACAGCTTGCATTCTTCTTAACATTTGAGAATCTTCTCACACTTGTTTCATATAAACTTTCTAGGGCTTTTAGTTGTACTTAGTAGAAGAAATGGGATAAAATACCTCCACTCCATCTTATCAAAAATTAAAGTCATCCAAAATATTTTAAAAATTGAAATAATACAAGGTATGTTTTCCAGTTACAAAAGAATTAAACTAAAAATCAATAACACAAAAATATCTGGAATATCCCCAAATGTTTGGAAATTAAGAAATATACTTCTATATAACTTATGAAACAATAGAGACATCACAAGGAGAATTTGGAGAAATTTTCAGTTAAATAAAAGCATAAATTGGTCAAAATGTGTTGAGTGCAGCTAAAGCAGAGCTAAGAGGGAAATTTACAACACTAAAATGCATAAATGGGGAAAAAGGAAAATTCTCAAACCAATACTCTAAGCTCCCATCTCAAAAAAATAGAAAGAGGAGAGAAAACTAAAACCAAAACAATCAAAATGATGGAAATAATAAATAAAAGAAATAAATAAAATAGAAAACAATACAGAAAATCAAGAAACTAAATTCTACTTCTTTGAAATGATCAATAAAACTGATAAATCTCTATCAAGCCTATTCAAGAAAAAAAAAAGAGAAGACAGATAATCACCATCAAAAATGAGACTAATGTTATAACCAGCTTCTAAAGATATTCAAAAGATATTAAGGGCATATTATGAACAACTTTGAGTCAATAAATTTGGCAAGTTAGATGAAATAGAGATATTCCTTGAAAAATACAAACCATTAGTTATTCAACACTTGATCTTAGCCAAAAGGCAGAGAAGCGATGACAGTTTCTGGAGTGGTTGGAGATTAGGGGGTGGAGGGATTGAACAAAGAGGAAAAAGGACTCATGGACATGGACAAGAGTGCAGTGATTGCTGGGATGAGGAAGGTATAAGGGAACTAAATGTTAATGGAAAAATAAAGATTAAATTTTTTAAGTTATTTAAGAAAAAATAGATCACCTGAGTGTCTTTATTGTTATTAAAGAAATAGTATTTGTATTCAAAACATTTCCATAAACACAACCCCAATCCCAGGTTAAAAGCCTCACCAAAGAAAACTATTGACCCCCAAAGAGGAAGGGACAATTAACAACTCAGTTTATGAGGCCAGCTTGACCTTGATACCAAACCAAAGACATTACAAGAAAACGACAACGCCCATCCTGAATATGAATGTGAAAATCCTTAAAAAGACGTTAGCATATTTAATCTAACAATATAGAAAAAGAATAACACATCTTGTCCAAGTAGATTTTAACCCAAGAATGTAAGTTTGGTTTAAAATTCAAAGACCAATAATGCAATTCACTATAACAATAAAGTAATTTTTAAATTTCATTTATTATTTCATTCCACGCAGCAAAATGATTTGACAAGATTCAACATTCATTAATGTTTATAAACTCTCAGGAATTAAGAATAAAAGAAAAATTCATAAAACTGATAAAGAGCATCGACAAAAAACTCAGTTAGTAGATCTTTTTAAATAGTGTTCTATCATATTGAAACAGTGAAAGGGTTAAAGATTTTCCTCTATGATCAAAAATAAGGCAGGGATGTCCACTCTGACCTCTCTACTGAACATTGTACTAGAGGCCCTAGATACGAATCTAATGGAAGGTGATACTCTCACTCTTAATCAAAATAGATTTGAAAGGGAGAAATAATACCATCTTCACTCATAGAACACATGATTATTTCAGTGAAAACATTCAAACAATCTAACACAAAGCTTAGAACTAATAAGTGAGTTTATCAAAGTCATAGGTTATAAGGTCTACACATAAATATCAATTGTATTTCTATATTGGCAAGGAAAAATTATAATTCTAATTTTAAAAGAAGCATTACCTTTTACAATACAATCAGAAACATAAAATACTCATGTATAACTCTAACAAAATACATGTCAGAAATGTATCCTGAAAATATTACATCATTATAGTATTGTTTTTAATAGATATAAGCCACAAACTTGATAAAAGCCCATAATAGAGGACTGAATGAACAATTTATGGTTCTCTCAAATAAAGGAATGCTATTTAGTTACTATAAAAGACATTGCAGATTATTATTTATCAAAATCCATTTTATTTTTTGTTTGGTTTATATGGAATTTATTGGGATGATATTAGTTCACAAAACCATACAGGTTTCAAGTATACAACTCAACAAAACATCTGTATATTGCATGGTACACCCATCACCCAAAACAAAATCTCTTTCCATCCCCCTTTATCCACCCTTTGCTTTCTTTCACCTCCCCCTATCCCCTTTCCCTCTGGCTATCACCATACTATTATCTGGGCCCATGTGAGGTATGCATATGTATTTTTTGCTTAATCCCTTCACCTTAATTCACCCACCACCAACCCTCCCACCCTTCTGACAGCTGTCAGTCTGTTTTATGTATGTATGTTTTGGTTTCTATTTTCTTTGTTAAATTATTAGCTTAATTATATTCCACATGTAAGTGAGATAATACAGTATTTGTCTTTCTCTGACTGGGTAATATCACTGAGCATAGTACACTCCAGTTCCATCCATGCTGTCCCAAACAGTAAGATTTCCTTCTTTTTCACTGCTGAGTAGTAATCCAATGTGTAAATGTACTTCAGCTTTTTTATTCACTCATCTGTTGACTGACAATTGGACTGTTTCCAGATCTTGGTGATTGTAAATCACACTGCAATGAACATAGGGGTGCATATATTCTTTCGAATTAGTGTTATGGATTTCTTTGGATATATTCCCAGAAATGGAATAGCTGGGTCATAAAGCACTTCCATTTAAATTTTTTGATGTAACTCCATACTGTTTTCCACAGTAACTACACCAATCTGCATTCCTACCAATAGTACACAAGGGTTCCATTTTCCCCACACCCTTGCCAACATTGTTGTTTGTTGATTTATTGATGATAGTCATTCTTTTTTAAAAATTTTATATTAATTATGTTATTATAGTTGTCCCAATTTTTTACCCTTTGCCCCCACTCCACCCAGCATCCTGCACTCCTTCCGGTGAACCCCCTCCTTTGTTCATGTCCATGGGTTGTGCATGTAAGTTCTTTGGCTACTCCATTTCCTATACTTGCTCTTAACACCCCCCTGCCTATTGTGTAACTATCAATTTGAACTTCTTAATTCCTTTACTTTTTTCCCCATTCCCCTAGAACCTCCTGCCAACTGGCCACCATCCCAATGTTTGCCATGCCTATGATTCTGTTCTGTTTGCTTGGTTTGTTTTTTAGATTCAATTGTTGATTGTTATGTATTTATTGCCATTTTAATGTTCATAGTTTTGATCTTCTTTTTCTAAATAAGTCCCTTTAACATTTCATACAATAACGGTTTGGTGATGAAGAACCTCTTTAGATTTACCTTGTCTGGGGAGCACTTTATCTGCTTTTCAATTCTAAATGATAGATTTGTTGGAGAGAGTAATCTAGGTTGTAGATCCTTGCTTTTTATCACTTTGAATACTTCTTACCAATCATTTCTAGCCTGCAAAGTTTCTTTTGAGAAATCAGCTGACAGTCTTATGGGAACTCTTTTGTAGATACTTATCTGCTTTTCTCTTTCTGCTTTTAAGATTCTCTCTTTATCTTTAAACTTTGGCATTATAATTATGATGTGTCTTGGTGTGGTCCTGTTTGCACCCATCTTGTTTGGGACTCTCTGTGCTTCCTGGACTTGCATGTCTATTTCCTTCACCAAATTAGGGAAGTTTTCTTTTATTATTTTTTCAAATAGGCTTCCAATTTCTTGTTCTTTCTCTTTTCCTTCTGGTACCTCTACAATGTGAATGTTGAAATGCTTGAAGTTGTCCCAGAAGCTCCTTACACTATCCTTGATTTTTTGGACTCTTTTTTTCTTCTTGCTGTACTGGTTCGATGCCTTTTTCTTCCTTATGTTTCAAATCATTGATTTGATTCTTGGCTATATCCACTCTGCTGTTGATTCCCTGTAAATTGTTCTCTATTTCAATTAGTGTCTCCTTCTGATTGTGTCCTTTTAATGCTGTTGAAGTACCCACTCAGTTCCTTGAGCATCCTAATAATCAAATGTTTTGAACTCAGCTTCTGATAGATTGCTTATCTCCATTTTCCTTAGTTCTTTTTTGGAACTTCATTTTGTCTTTCATTTGAACCATATTTCTTTGTCTCCTCATTTTGGCTGCTTCTCTGTGTTTGTTTCTTTGTATTAGGTAGAACTGCTATGATTCTGTGCCTTGGAAGAGTGGTCTAATGTAGTAGGTGTCCTGTAGGGTCCAGTGGCACAGCCTCCCTTATCCTCCAAGCTGGGTACTCGGGGTGTGCCCTCCATGTGGGCTGAGTACACCCTCCTCTTGTAGATTAGTCTTGATTTCTGTTAGCAGGTCAGTGGGGGGCATTTACCCAGTCCAGACAGCTGGTGGGACTGGCTGTGATCGCTGGCCAGCAACCACCACCTTCTGTGGCTTGCGGAGGTGGTTGGGTGGTGTGGTAATGTGGTCTGTTACTGTTTACTGGGCACACAGGCTCTGAGGTTTCCTGAGTAGGGCAGGTCAAGGTCAGTCTCCACCTGTGCTCTGCCTAGGGCCCCCTGGTGTAAGCTACAGAGCAGTCTGCAGATGGCTGCTGGTGTAGAGGAAATCAAGGCTGATACCAAAGATGAAATGCTAATTGCCCTGACTTATGATGTAAATGTTTCTCTCCCACCTCTGTAAGCCCTTTTCACGCCAAATCTATACTATGCCTCCCAATACCCTCCCCCACTTAGCCGAGCATAAAAGGAATGCGGGGCTATTGTTCAGGGCTCAGAATTTGGAGTTTGTCTCCTCTGGGCCCGTGCACGTAAATAAAGATCGTGCTCCTAACCCCTCAGTGTCTGGTCGTTTCATTTTTCCATAACACTGGTAGTGCTGATCCTGGAGCCCCTCAGCAAGAGGTATGGGGGGCTGGGCACGGCTGTTGCTTCTTTGAACATATTTAGGAAGGTCTGAAGCCTTTGCCTAGCCCAGCCCTTCATATAGAAAAGGAACTGTTACCAGCTTGGGTGGACCCCTTTTTTGGATGAGGAGGACTCTTAAGTAATTGTCAGGTGACAGCCAGGTTGATGGAGATTCAGAAATGGTGCCACTGCACTGTGGCCTGTGTCGGGGAGGGCTCAGAAGAGGAACTATGGCCATCGTCTGCAGTTCTGTCTGGGAGGAAGCTGTCCCCCAGCTTTCACCCTGATGCCAGACATTCAGTTCCTTCATATGTGCCACTGGTGCCCTTTAAGCTGCTTCCCCAGTGCTGGAGCCCAGAGGGAGTAAGCCCATGTGTGGTACGAGGCTCTTTAAGAGGAGAGGCCTGAGAATCCCAAAGTTTCTTCCCCTGAACCAAACCCCACTGGTTTTTACAGCCATAAATTATGGGGACTTACCTTCCTGGCACTGGAACCCTGTGGGGTGGTCTGGTGTGGGGCTGGGATCCCTTGCCAAGATATCTCTCCATTTTATATCCACTGCACGTGGGTTTGGGATCAGCTGATACCGTGTCTCACTGTCTCCACCCCTCTTTCTCCCCTACCATCCGGATGAATATGGTTTCTTTAATTCTTTAGTTGTCAGATTTCTACACAGCTCAATTTCTGATGGTTCTGAGTGATATTTGTTCTGTAGTTTAGCTGTAATTTTGCTGTGGTTGAACAAGGAGGTGAGCTGTGTTTACCTACAACTACATCTTGAATTGCTGATGAGAGCCGTTCTGACAGATTTGAGGTATTATCTCATTGTGGTATTCATTTACATCTCTCTGATTAGTGACATTGAACATCTTTTCATATATTTATTGGCCAACTGTGTGTCCTCTTTGGAGAAGTGTCTATTCAGACCCTTTGCCCATTACTCAATTGGATTGTTTGTTTTCTTTTTGTTGAGTTGTGTACGTTCTTTATATATTTTGAATATTAACCCCTTATCAGATGTGTCATTAGCAAAATGTTTTCCCATTCAGTGGGTTGCCTTTCCATTTTGTTGATGGTTTATTTTGCTGTGAAAAAATTTTTTAGTTTGATGTAGTCCTGTTTGTTTGTTTTTTTCCCAACACCATTTGCATCCCTTGCTTCCCTTGCCTGAGGAGGTATATCAACAAAAATATTGCTATGAGAGTAGTCTGAGATTTTACTGCCCAGGTTTTCTTCTAGGATTTTTATGGTTTTGTGACATATATTTAAATCTTTTATCAATTTTTAGTTTATTCTTGTTTATGGTGTAAGTTGGTAGTCCAGTTTCATTTTTTGCATGTATCTGTTCAATTTTCCCGACACCATTTATTGAAAAGACTGTCTTTCAACATTGTATGTTCCATTGTATCCTCCATAGTCAAATGTTAATTAACCATAATGGTGTGGGTTTATTTCTGGGCTCTCTGCTCTGTTCTTATGCCAATACCACGCTGTTTTGATTTATATGGCCTTGCAATATAGTTTGATATCAGGTAATGTGATACCTCCAACTTTGTCCTTCTTTCTCAGGATTGCTTAGGCTATGCAGGATCTTTTGTGATTCCACATAAATTTTTAAAAATATTTTATTTATTTATTTTTATACAGAGGGGAAGGGAGGGAGAAAGAGAGGGAGAGAAACATCAATGTGTGGTTGCCTCTCGCATGCCCTCCTACTGGGAACCTGGCCCAAAACCCAGGCATGTGTCCCAATTTGGAATCAAACCAGCAACCCTTTGGTTCCCAGGACAGCACTTAGTCCACTGAACCACACCAGCCAGGGCTGATTCCACATAAAATTTTAAAATATTAGTTCTAGAGTGATTAGATATGCCATTTGTATTTTAATAAAAATTATGTTGAACCTACAGATTGCTTTGCGTAGTATGGACATTTTAATGATGTCCTCCTACCATGAACATGGTATATGTTTCCACTCGTTTGCATCTTTTTATGTTTCTTTCATCAGTATCCTATAAATATCCAAGTACAGGTCTTTTACATCCTTGGTTAAATTTATTCCTAGGTACCTTATTATTTGTTGTAATAATAAATGGGATTGTTTTCTTAATTTCTCTTTCTGATAGTTCATTATTGGTGTATAAAAATGCCACTGATTTCTGAATATTAATTTTGTATCCTGCTACTTTAGTGAATTAATTTATCTGTTCTAGTAGAGTGTTCAGGGTTATCCATATACAATATCGTGTCATCTGCAAATAATGATAGTTTTATTTCCTCCTTTCCAATTTAAATGCTTTTTATTTCTTCTTCTTGTCTGATTGCTGTGGCTACAACATTGAGCACTATGTTGAATAAGAGTGGTGAAAGCAGACATCCCTATCTTGGTTCTGATCTTAAGGGAAGTGCTTTTAGTCTCTGCCCATTGAGTATGACGTTGGCTGTGGGTTTGTCATATAGGGCCCTTATTATGTTGAGAAGTGATCCTTCTATTTCTACTTTTCTGAGGGTTTTTATCATAAATGGGTGCTGAATTTTATTACATGCTTTTTCTGTATCTAATGACATGATCACATGATTTTCATTTATTATTTTGTTTATGTGATGTATCATGTTTATTGATTTATGAATATTGTACCAACCTTGCATCCCTGGAATAAATCCCACTTAATCATGATATATGATCTTTTTATTGTATTACTGAATCCAGTTTGCTCATGTAATATTTTGTTGAAGATTTTAACATCTATGTTCATCAGGGATGATGGCCCATAATGTTCTTTCTTTATAGTGTCTTAATATGGTTTGGGGATTAGAATAATGCTGACCTTGTAAAACAAGCTTGGAAGTTTTCCCTCCTCTTGAATTTTTTGGAATAGTTTGAGAATGATAGGTGTTAGTTCTTTGAGTATTTGATAAAATTCACATGTGAAATCATCTGATCCAGGACTTTTCTTTCCTGGGAGTTTTTTAAATTACTGTTTCAGTTTCATTAGTCATAATTGGTCCATTCAGATTTTCTGATTTTTTTCTCATTCAGTTTTATAAGACTGCCTGTTTCTAGAAATTTATTCATTTTGCCTAGGTTGTTCAATTTGTTGGCATACACTTATTCAAAATATTTTCTTACAATCCTTTGTATTTCTGTGGTGAGAGTTGCTACTTCTCTTTTTCATTTCTGATTTTATTTATTTGGGTCCTCTGTCTTTTTTTCTTGATGAGTCTGGTTAAAGGTTTGGCAATCTTATTTATCTTTTCAAAGAACCAGATCTTGGTTTCATTGATCTTTTGTATCATTTTTATTCTCTACGTCATTTATTTTTACTCTAATCTTTATCAGTTCCTTTCATCTATTTACTGTGGGCTTTGTTCATTGTTCTTTTTGTAGTTCTTTTAAGTGTAGCATTAGGTTATTTATTTGATATTTTTCCTGCTTCTTGAGGTAGGCCTGTAATGCTATTAGTTTCCCTCTCAGGACTGCTTTCGCTGTGTCTCATAGATTTCGGGTTGTTGTGTATTCATTTTCATTTGTCTCCAGGTAACTCAAGATTTCTTCCTTAATCTAATTTTTAACCCATTTGTTGTTTAATAACATGTTATTTAGCCTTCATGTGTTTGATGATTTTTGAGGTTTTTTATTGTAATTTATTTTTAGTTTCATACCATCATGGTAGAAACGATGCTTGATATGATTTCAAACTTCTTGAATTTGGTAAAACTTATCTTGTGTCCTAGCATGAGGTCTATCTTAGAGAATGTTCCATGTGCACCTGAAAAGAATGTATATTCTGCTAGTTTGGGATAAAATGTTCTGTAAATGTCAATTAAATGCACCCAGCTCAGTGTGTCGTTTAAGGTCACTGTTGCCTTTTTGGTTTTTTGTCTGTTAGATTTATCCATTGATATCAATGTGGTGTTAAAATCCCCAACAAGGACTGTGATGCTGTTGATCTCTTCCTTGATAACCACCAAGATTTTCTTTATATATTTAGGTGCTGCTATATTGGGTATATATATGTTTACAAGGGATTTATTCTCTTGTTGGAATAATCCATTTAGTATTATGTAATGCTCTTCTTTGCCTCTTCTTATGATCTTTGTTTTGAAGTTTATCTTGTCTGATACAATTATTGCTAGCCCAGTTTTATTCACTTCTACTCCCACGGAATTTTTTTTTTCATCCCTTCACTTTCAGTCTGTTTGTATCTGAGGTGGGTCTCTTGTAGACAGCAAATATATGTGGTCTTCCCAGAAGGTATCCAGCCATGTATTATGAAAAATAGAACATTCATTGAAGAAGATTCAAAATACAAGAAACATTGTAGATAGGACAATGTCACCTCAGTCTCCTTCAAAGTAGGTACCTTAGGGCCTCACACAGTTCTCCCAATTGCCATCAGCTACCCCATCCTATTTTTCTGAATTTCATCAACAGTCTTAAATCTCTTCTATTTCAAAGGTGATTTTAATTTTGGGAAAAGCCAGAAGTCACAGGGCACCAAATCTGGACTGTGGTGGGGTCGAGTCACCTGGGTGATTTGACGTTTTGCTAAACAACTCTGCATGAGACATGATGCATGAGTGGGTATATTGTTGTGATGAAGCTGCCAGTCAACAATTGCCCATAGCTGTGGCCTTCTGAATCATCTGAATAGTTTCCATGGGGAAATGCTCAAGCTTCACAACAAAATTTGATACAGATTCATTGCTCTACTTGCTCAGTCATTTTGAATGTGATGGCCACACAGTATGAGTGCTCACTCAATGGCATCTACCACCCCCACTGACTAGTACAGTGAAGTCATCATTTGTTCACCATGTGCATTCCAGTCCACTCTCCTTGGTTGCCAGGTTACACTGATATCGTGTAAACCATCCTTGTTATATTAACAATGGCTGGAATTTTTCTAGACCTCATACAGATCATGTTTCTTATCCATTCAGCTACCCCATGTCTTTTAATTGGAGCATTTAATCCATTCATGTTTAAAGTTGTTGTTGATAAGTATTTATTTATTGCCATTTTATTCTTTACACCTATGTTTCTCTTTCACTATATTTTTCTTCTTTCTTCTTCTCAAAGAAGATCCTTTAACATTCCTTGCAATATTGGTTTGTTGGTAATAAACTACATTAGCAATTTTTTTTCTGGGAATGTCTTTATTTTACCTTCAATTTTAAATGACAGCCTTGCTGGATAGAGTAGTCTTGGTTTTAGATCCTCGCTTTGCATCACTTTGAATATTTTTTGCCAATCCCTTCTGGCCTCAAGTGTTTCTGTTGAGAAACATGCTGACAGCCTTATTGGAGCTCCCTTGTAGTTAACTGTTTTTCTCTTGCTGCTTTTAAGATTCTCTCTATCTCTTTAACCTTTGTGATTTTAATTATGGTATGTGTTTGCATGACCCTATTTGGGTTCACCGTATAGGGACTCTCTGTGCTTTTTGAACTTGTGTGATTTTTTCCTTCACTATGTTAGGGAACTTATCAGCCATTATTTCTTCAAACAGGTTCTCCATCCCTTGCTCACTCTCTTCTCCTTCTGGTACCCCTATAATGCAGTTATTGTATGCTTACTGTTGTCCCAGAGGTCCCTTAAACTTTCCCCATTTTTTAAAATTCTCTTTTCTTTTTGTTGCTCTGTTTGGGTACTTAGTGTTATCTTATCCTCCAAATTGCTCATTCAGTTCTCTGCTCCATCTTGCTCATTCAGTTCTCTGCTTCATCTAGCCTGCTGTTGATGCCTTCTAGTGTAGTCTTCATTTCAGATATTGCATTCTTCATTTCTGACTGGTTCCTTTTTATGGTTTCTATTTCCTTCTTAATGCTTACTATATCTTTGTTTAAATTCTCACTAAGATCATCCATTCTTCCTCCAAGGTTCTAGAGCATCCTTTTAAACACTGCTTTAAACGCTCTACCTGGTATCTTGTTTGCTTCCATTTCATTTAATTCTTTTTCCAGAGATTTTTCTTGTTCTTTCATTTGGGGCATGTTTCTTTGACTCCTCATTTTGTGTGCCTTTTTGTATGTGACTCTGAGTATCAGCTAGATCTGCTATGCCTCCCAAGCTTGTTATGATTGCTTTCTGATGTATGTGCCTTGTGGTTCTCAGTGGTGTAATCTTCTAGATCACCAGAGCTAGGTGCTTCAAAAAAACGTCTCTTGTGTAGGTTATGTGCCGCCTCCTGTTGTATTTGAGCCTTGAATGTTGTTGACCCATTCATGGGTGAAGTTAACCCTCAGGCTGGCCAACTATAATAACAGACCTCAACACAATGTATGAGTCACTGTTCAGGTCCTGCCCCCTGAGGAGAAGTTACCCCCGAGGAGTAGTTGTTCCCAGCAGGGTCTGGTGCCTGCCAGAATGCCCCTTTGGCTATGCCATTTGTGTGGCTAGTTGGATTGAGTTTGTTGAGTTTTGAAGCCCATTACTGGTTGTGTTGGCTGTGCACCCACTTGGATGCCATTCTGGTGTAAGTCAATGTCAGATATGTGTAACCAGTTTTGGGCCACCTGTCTGGAGCTACCATGCTATTCACTGCTTGTGGCTATATCTACTGGGCCTGTGTGTGTGTGACAGAGGCCAAGTTGTATCCAAGAGTCGGTTTCTGGCAGCTTTGAGCTGGGGACACTTCAATAAAACATTCAAGGCTCTTTGAGGTCAGCATCTACCTATTGGCTATTCTGTCACCCCCTGAGGTTGCCTGGAATTTCTCCATAGCCTTTTGAAGAAAGACTGTAGATTGGGCCCAAGCTGGCTCCTCGCCACTGCCCCTACCACACAGCAAAAACTCGTCAGAGTGGGGCAACTGGGTCAGGAGAATAGGGCTATTGTGTCTCCTACTTGGGGACATAATGGTCAGGCACTCAACGTGGATAGTACGGCCTCTATTCCAGAGCTACACCACTCAGTATCTGCTGAAGTTTCCAACTCTAGCTCCCCTAGGAGGAATGTACCACTGGTTAAGGTTGAGTACTGCCAGCTCACCCCACTGCAGGAGCAAGCAGAGTAGGGTAGGGCCACTAGGACTTGGGAAAACAGATCAAGACAGCCATCCATTGGTTGTGGCACTGGCCAACCCTATGGGAAGGGGCAAGCTCCACGCCTTCTCTCAGCTCCATAGATGGGCCCAAATGAGCCCTGGACTGGAGCCTCTGATAAAGACACACACCAAAGGTCCTAGGTCTCGGTGGTACTTCCTTCCCTTGCAGAACTGAGCTCAGCAGGACAGAACCACCAGAACCTGGGAAGATAGAACATAACATTATCCCTTTTGGGGCAGTGCTGGCCAAGCCTGCAGGCTTGGGGGAGGCTTTCCGTTGTTCCAATACCTCACAGTTCAATGTATGCCTGAGTGTCTGCCTATAGTTTCTGCAGAGAAAGAGTACATCAAAGGTCCCTGTTGGGTGCAACTAATAGTCCTTTCTGCCAGACTCAAACTTGCCAGGCTGGTGTTGCCAGTATTTGGAGGGCTGGGTTAGTTCACTTCCCAGGCTGGTGCTATTAGAGTAGGAGTGTCTGACTCTGGGAGGATGGTGTTTGAGGGCCATGTCAAATATTGAATCAGCACAGGGACCACAGCAGCTGACCCTCCAGATTATCTCTTCAGGGCCATACCATCCAGATCTTCTCTTTATGTCTCTCGCATGCCCTGAGTCACCTTCCCTCTACCAGAGCCTCAGGCGAATGCCTGAAAGCAACCTCCTGTGCACTGGCCCTTTAGGAGCACACCTGGGATTCTAACAGACTCCCTCCTCTTCTCAGCAGAGAGAGCCCCTGCTCATTTTCACTTCCAAATGCAGGCTCCTTTTCCCACCCCTGGTGCTGGATCCCGACATGGTTTTGAGACCCCATGCTCTTCAGGGGGGGTTTTGCAGACAAGGTATTCCTCCAGATTCTCCTCTGCCGCACATGGGTGCAGGGGTCAGCGCTCTCTGCATCTCCGCCCTTCTTCCCAGTAACTGTGTAGCTTCAGCTATAAATCCTTGGAGATAATACTCCTGTTCAGTTGTCCTTCAGTTGGTCATTCAGATTGATTGCTCTATACTTTAGCTGTAAATGTGGTTCAGTGACAGGAAGAGGTGAGTGTAGTGTCCACCTATTCTGCAGCCATCTTGAAATCAGATCCTATCAAAATGTGTTTTAAATTTTATCTTTTAAAAAGTTTTAAAACTATATACAGTAAAATTTTGTTTAAAACTTTGTTTAAAACTATCTATACACATGTGTGCATAACAATGAGCTGAAATAAACATCAAGATATAAATGACAATTCCCTTTGAGTGATAGCATTATGAGTGTTTTAAACTTTTTCATCTAATTGTTTATCTGCTTTTCCTCATTTTTATACATGATTATATATAGCTGACATTATAAAAATAAAATAAAAATTATTTCTAAACAGTTTCCTTATATAGTTGAGAAAGAATATTATAGAATGATACATGTTTATCACCTTTTTCAAATTTCTATTCACCTTTCCCGTCTTCACCTTACTAGCTGTCTTCATAAACTTGGCCCCAACCTTATCATGTAACTATATTGAGATTCACGTGGTTCAATTCAACCTTCATATTTTCAGCATTCTAGAATCTCAATTATATTTCCTATTTCTACAAAATACTTTGAGATACACTAATATTTTGACATTCACATACAATTTCATCTATTCAAATTTCCTTTATTTTAACCCTATGGCATTTGGTGTGATAATATGACACATCACTTATTCCAAGATTAGTTTTAATCAACCAATGTTTTAAATGATCACATTTCCATTTTTAATTTTTTTATTATTGTTCAAGTACAGATTTTGTCCATTTTCGCTCTACCACTGCCCCCTCCACCCACCCCCGACCCCACCCCCACTTGACTTTATCCATGAGTCCCCCATATATGTTCCTTGACTACCATTCCCCTGGTTCCCGCCCCACGTCTTCCCCTCCCCCCTCTCCTCTGTTCACTGTCAGTTTGTTCTTCACTTCAATGTCTCTGGTTACATTTAACTTGTTTGTTTATTCTGTTGATTAGTCTCCACTTATAGGTGAAATCATATGGTATTTGTCTTTTACCGTCTGGCTTATTTCACTTAGCATAATGCATTTCCATTTGTATTTTAAAATATTTTAAGTATTCACATCATGCATATATTTAATTCAGGTACTGCCTAGGAACATAATTTCTGTTTTACTTTTACTACTTGCATTGGGAAAAAAACACTAATTTACATCTTGAAATTATTATTATGTTAAAATATTCCTGAGCAGAAATCAGATTCTGAATTGCCAACAAAGTCTTTTGCCTGATATTTTTTCTAAAAGTCACTTATTCTGCCCTCTCTATTAAAGAGTTATGGAAATCAGTACATAGTGGTCAGTTACTGGATTTGAAAGAGCAGGAGTGCATTCTTTCCTGGATAGCACACAGATACAAACCTGAAAAGGAGAGACCAGTAAAGATGGCACCATGATCTAAAGTACAGGTATCTGCATGGTTTGTGAAGTATTTCGTTTTTGCATTTTTCTAGTGGTTATAAGTTCATAGAGCATATATGATCAGATTGTCTGGCAAATCTCACAGAGAAGCACAATAAATTGAAAATTTTGCTTCTGCCTAAGCCAAAGATGAGATAACTTTGGTTCTTTGGATAAATTCAGCTCAAATTTATTTAAAAATATTTTCTTTCTTCAAGCCTTAGCTGATGTGGCTCTGTGGATTGAGTGCTGACCTGTGAACCAAAGGGTCACTGGTTCCCAGTCATGGTGCATACCTGCATTGTGGGCCAGGTCCCCAGTAGGGGGTGCCCAAGAGGCAACCACACATTGATGTTTCTCTCACTCTCTTTCTCCCTTCCTTCCCCTTTCTCTAAAAATAAACAAATATAAATCTTTAAAAAGTATAATTATTACTATTTCACAACAGTTTGAAATGGTATAAATATTTGTTAAAAACTACTAACCCTACAAATAAAATTTTACTCATATCTTAATGCATTGGATGAGAAGTTCTCAATTAATTTATGCACCTCTGAATTAATATTACTTTTTGGCAAAATGGGATTGGGTTCTATCCCTCTTACATTTTTGTATATATGAGGACTAAGAAACTTTGTTCACATAAACACTAGAAGGAGTTTGGTATAACAATGTAACTAAATTCCCTGAACCACTTCTAAATTATATACCCAAATCACTTAGTTGTATTTCATCAAGAACTATATTTAATGATCTGTCTCAGTGGGCAAGTCTATTAAGTCCTTCTGACATCTTTTCTCAGGCAGATCAATTTCAGGAGAGTATATGTAAATGGAAATGTATACAGAGTGCCTGTGTACTCCCAAGGCTATATTTCCCCCAACTCGAAAACCACTATTTTATTCTACCACCTTAAAATTAGAATGTTCTGTAACATATTTTGAATTTTAAAATGAAAAAACCTGAAGCAAAATGTTAACATTTATTAATTTTGAATGTGGGCATTAGGTGTGTCTTTTTTTTTTTTTTACTGCGAATTGAAAGTATCTCATTTAATATAACTCATTCCATCCTGACAATGGTTATAAAGGACCTAGGGAGAACATTTTACTCAAGTCTGAAAGCAAGCCCCACCCATTGTCTAGCACATGTTTCCATTGTGCATTTAGTTACTTTGATTTCTCACATTTCACTGGGCAGTTCAAGATGTACTTTATAAAAAATAACTATTTAAAATCCACTGAAGAGCATATAGAGAATGTGCAGGCTTGTCAAATTTTAAAGCCCCAGGTATGGCTGATTTGCCATACCAGCCTCCATCACCACGCCATCACCACCCATCATGCCCACATCCATACGCTCTGAAAATGCTCTGGGTAGAGGGGTCCTTGAGAACAGGATTAAGTCTAAAGTTTGATAACTAGAATATATGACCTGGGAACTGATGGGATTAGGACAGGGTATAATATGACTCTGAGACTACTTAACCTAAAGGAGGTGGCATAAACAGTAAATAGTAAGTTTGACCCACAGCTTAGATGGCCAAAGATAAGAAGTGTTCATGGAGTAGTACAACACAAAGGCTCTATGACGATCATTGCCAAATCAGCCTGTTAGATGAGAAGAAGCATAGATCAAGGAGTCAGATGACCTGGGTTCAAATCTTAGCTTGCCTACCGTGTGCTACCTTAGTAATCTTGAACAGCTTAATCTACACAAGGCTTAGTTTCATTGCATGTAAATTAGGGTTATAATGCCTATCTGAAAAGATAGCTGTGATAGTTAAATTAAATGAGGTGAATTTATGTGATAGGTCCTGGTCAAGCCTAGCACAAAGTAAGCATTCACTCAGAGCATGTTCCTTTTATTTTGTCATTTCTATAATAAAAGACATTTGCACACCACTTTAGGCACTGGAGGTGAAGAAGAATAAACAGATAAACTCAGGAATGATACCTGGACTTTGTCAGTGGGGAATTT
This sequence comes from Mormoops blainvillei, assembly GCA_004026545.1. NCBI lineage: Eukaryota > Metazoa > Chordata > Mammalia > Chiroptera > Mormoopidae > Mormoops > Mormoops blainvillei. The sequence goes on along the minus strand of PVJD01009140.1, from coordinate 39,767 downwards.
ATGAGTTCTGAGTAAACACTCTTGTGCAAAGTTGGGAGAGTGCACTGGTAAAAGAGCTCTAGGTACAACTATCTAGATATGATTCCTGGCTCTACCACTTTCTAGATGTATAAACATAGACAAATTATTTCACCTCTCTGTACTCACCCCTCAGTTGTAATTGTACTATAATAGACTAAATATAATTGTACTATTATAGACTGAAATTCATATGTTGACATCTAATCCTTAATACAGTGGTCTAAGGAGGTGGGGCCTTCGGAGGTGATTAGGTCATATGGTAGAGCCTTCTTGATTAGTATCAGAACTTTTATAAAAGAGCCCCCAGAGAGCTCCATAGCCCTTTCCACCACGTGAAGATGACACAGTGAAAAGCCAGCTGTCTATGAACCAGTAAATAGGCTTTTACCAGACACTGAATCTATGGGCACCTTGATCTTAGACTTCCCAGCCTGGAAATATGAGAAATAAATCTCTGTTGTGTATAAACCCCCAGTCTAAAAGACAAGTGCCTTTCTCCCAAGATTGTCATAAGGATTAAAAAGGTATAATCAGTGTAAGGCTTTAGCATTGTACCTGAAACACAATGAACACTCAGTGTATAACTTTACACATTCAATTGTATTCAAGGCCCTTTGTTGAGGGTGTTTGTGTCTATATTCATAAAGGTTATGGATCTGTGGCTTTCTTTACTTGTGATACCTTTGGCTTTGATAGGTAACACTGGCTTTAAAGAATAAGTTAGGAAATATTTCCTACTCTTAGATCTTTGGAAAGAGTTTTTGAAGGATTGGTGTTAATTCTTCTTTAAATGTTTCATAGAATACATCAGTTAGACATCTGGTCCTGGGCTTTGTTTATTAGGATTTTTTTTTATTACCAATTCAATCTCTATTTGTTATGAGTCAACACAGATTTTCTTTTTCTTCTTGAATCAGGTTTGAGTGTTTCTAGAAATTTATCCATTTCATCTAGGATATCTAATGTGTTGGCCTGGTTTTGTTCATAGTATTGTCTTATAATAATTTTTATTTCTGTAGGTCAGTAGTAATGTCCTCAACTTTCTGATTTCAGTAATTTGAGTCTTCTCTGCACTTTCATTGGTCAGTCCAGCTAGAGATTTGTCAAACTTGTTGATCTTTTTCAAGAACCAACTTTTGGTTTTGTTAATCCTCTCTCTAGTTTTCTTTAGTCTCTATTTTTCAAATTTATGCTCTAAACTTTATTATTTCCTTCCTTCTGCTAATGTAGAGTTTAGTTTGCTCTTATTTTTCTCATTCTCTAAGGTGTAAAAATAGGTTATTTGAGATCTTACTTTTTTAATGTAGGCATTTCCAGCCATAAATTTCCCTCTGAGCACTTCTTTATTGCATGTATTAAGTTTTGATATGATATCTTTGCATTTCATTCACCTCAAGTATTTTCTAATTTCCCTTGCCATTTCTTTTGACCCATTGGTTGTTTCAAAGAGTGTTGTTCAATTTTCACATATTTCACATATACAGAAAAATGCATATTCTGTTGGTGGTGGGTACAGTGTCTATTAGATCTAGTTGGTATTGTTCAAATCCAATATTTGTTTATTGATCTACTTCTACTCATTTTTAAAAGTGAGGTATTGAGATCTCCATCATTATGTAGAACTATCTATTCAATTATCTCAATTTTCCTTCAAGTTTTAGGGCTCTATTATTAGCTATGTATATATATATAATTCTATCTTCCTGATGGATTGTCCCTTTTATCAATAAATAGTGTCATTCTTTGTCCTTGCAATAATTTTTAATTAAAGGGAGTCTCTTGTAGACTCACTCATTCTGCAAGTGCTTCCACATTCCTATTGCTTTTGGTTCTACTCCCATACTGTCTCTGTGAACTTGATTACTCACATTACTTCTCTGTACAACATAGAGGGGTCTCTTGATGTGAAGGCTGGATTACCACAAGATCATTTTTCTTACTTAGTCAATGCACTTTTAACTTTTCATGAGGAAACATTCATACTCTATTTCATTGATTCTAATACAACATCACAGATATGGAAATGTATGTTATAATTGGAGCATAAGACAGCACTGTTTCATTGTTTAATTTTCAGCATTAAAAAAATTCTTAGTGGTACAAAAGAAAGCATTCTACAAAAGTAACATCTTAGATTCTATAAGGGATGCTGAATTAGTCCTGTTTAGGAGACTTTGAGATATATTAAATTCATGACAAGCTGATTCGAACTTTTAATAAAGATGACCAGGTGATATCCTATTTCTTCTCTTCAAGTTCTAGACACAGGGCCTATTGATAGACTATCTCAAACACTCCTTTATAAAACTCAGAGCATGGAAAAAAAAGGGGGTAAAGTTTAACTTGTTGATTTTGAATATTAGATCATTGAAACTGGCATGAATCATGGAGATAAATGCCCAACCTCCTCTTTGCTCACAATGGGACACTGAGTCCTGGCTTGGCAAAGAGACTTCTCAAGGTCACGTGGAGAGCTAGTGGCAGAGAGTTAGAAACCTGGTCTATTGTTTTTTCTACTGGATGAGGCTATATCCTTTTACTCCTTCCTTCTCAGCTTCATATAAATCTGATATCATTTTCAAGTAATTCTAAAGGCATTCTCCCCACATTAATGGGCAATTAGAATGGAGACAGCTACACATTTTAAAAATTGTTAAATCATTTTTATAATTCACATAATGTGATTTCCATTTGGACATGAGTTAAAATGCCAACATAAGCCAGAGCTGCATTGCAGACTATGTTCTCTTCCTTCCAGGCACCAGCCAGATCATGTTAGTGAGAAGGAGGCGGGTGGCAGCCTTTGTTAACCCTTAGTGGCAACTCAAATGTTTATGTCAATTGGATCAGGAAATGCAGGTATTAGCCTCAGCCCTGACATAGCTATCTGACTGTGTGACCTGGGGTCTTGGTTGATAGAGCAACACTTGGTCTGAGGTTTCTACAGCCAAAAATGGAGCAATTTGGGAGGCAATATTTTTAGGAGAAGCTGGATCAAATGCCAAACAAGGTTCTATATATATATAGAACCTTGAAAAAGTATATGTAAATAGAAATTCATCTATGAATTTATTCTTTGGAAATAAGATAAGCTGCAAACATGTATATATAACAATGAATATAGAAATACTATTCATTATAGCAAAAAATTGGAAATACTGTAACTTAATATTTGACAACATGTGATTAAGTACATGATAATTCTTCACAGTGAGATGTTATGCAGTCACTAAAAATAAAAATGAAATATATATTTGTGGTTATAAAAGTTTTCTCAAAATTGATCAGAAGGTCAGTTATAAAATAGTGTGTGAAATACATAATTCCATGCATATAAATTAAAAATGTATATGTCTATATGCATATGAAAAAAGATTGAAAGTATGTTCATTAAATGTCAAAAGTGGCTTCCTGTGGTTGGTGGAGTTAATGCATTATTTTCTCTATTCACTTATCTATACTTTGTATATCTTCTACAAAGAATATGTCTTTTTTGAATAATTAAAAGGTTTAATGCTTAATAAAAATCAAGGCAGACCATTTAAAGCAGAAGAGGCTAAATATCAGGGAAGGCTATGGGAATGAATACATGAAGTCAAAAATATGGATCTTGGACAAAGCAGAACTGACCAAGGAAAGGCAGAACTTCACTTTCTAGTCAAAGCTGCTTTGCTTTCTGGGAGGCTCCTGTGGAGAAATACAAAGGATGGGTCTCAACAGCTTAAGGGTCTGTGTCCCAGAGCTAGGCATTGTCTTTGGCCCACATATCCACACCTAACATAGTTACACAATAAGTGCTCTGTAAATGTTTAATGGCTGAATAATGATAAAGAGATAAACAGCTATTAGTCACTCATCAAGAAATTTTTTTTTTTTTTTACCTAACAGAGGCAAACACTGCATGATTTCAGGCAAATGTCCAAATTAATATTTCAAAAAGAAACACTTCATTTACAACATTCTGATATTTTCAAGTAAATATATACACAAAGAGATTACTCACTCAGCTATATTTCCACAACTTTCCCAGAGTTTGGGGGATGATTTGCCTCTAAGCCCAGCATACTATAAAATATTTATTACCTTAAAATTACTTCTCATCTTTATGAAATGATAAAACCCAAGTTTGCTTGGAAATGATCTGAAGCAGTCAGCCTTAATCAAGTTCTCACTCTGGCACTGGTCAGCTATGGAGTGTTGAACAGGTCATGTCTGCCTCACCCCCCAAGGCCTCCATGTTTGCACCTGTGCAATCTATACAAAACCTCCTCCGAATCCAAGAGCAATGACTCCACAACTTGATGAAATTTACAATAAGCCTATGTGTCACCTGTTAAAAATATAGAAGATTCTTTGTATTCTTGTCCAAAGCCCTGCCTCCATTAGGGTTTCTGGTATTGACCATGCATAACTCCCTTCCCCCAATTGGATAATTTTGCTTATGTTGACACTAATGGGTCAGAGTCACTGTTGAAAGATTGAGAGGACAGGTTGATTTCCTGAGAGACCCATGAGGACTGGTGGTGGGGAATAAAGACCCCTCTCTTGTCAGTAGTGACCACCACAAAGTAGATCCCTTCTCAAAAGTACCCCCCCACACACACACACCTATTCCACCAACTGGAGAGACATTGGTGTTAATCAGTGGATTTTCATATACACAGAATTCACTCATCCATTGATGTCTACTGTTCTTAATCAGCTGTACATGGGAAAGAAATGGTCTTGTCTTAAGTTCTGTTGATTCTTTTGCAAGAGGGAGAAGAGAGGAATAAAAGGAAGGATACATGAAAATGGCAAAAGGAGGTTATTCACTTACTATATGTCAGATTCCTCCTAATCAGTGACTTTGTTTTTCTTGGCTTATTATATCTCCTTCCTTTCCATCTATATTATGGACACCCAAAAATTATTGTTCTCCTCTATATTAGTTAGGGTAAGTAAAGCTACCCTCTGTAAGTCAAACTTGAGGGCTTAGCAGAAAAATAGTTCTTATTCACATTCCAATTCGATGCAAGTATTCCTGGTTGGGTAGCTCCCTCATTGTCATCCTGGACCTAGGATCCTCTAATTTGCAGAGTTCTCTCCATCAGTCTAATATATAGGAAAGGGAGGGAAGATCACATGGAGTATGGGTTAAGTCTGCACAAAATTCAGATCATTTTCTCTAATATTTTGTATGGAATAGTCACACAGCCACACCTTATTGCAGGGGAGCTTGGGGACCATAGTTGAGCCTAAGAAGGAGAGAACACAAATATTGGTGAGGGTTAAGGGGTCTCTTCCACTTCTTCCAAGGTCAAGTCTTCTATTCCTTAATTTTAATAAGGAATACAAATCTCTAAGTTATTGCAATAAATCTGGAGAGAAGTAAAGAAAAAAATAAAACAAGTTGGGATACTGAAACTGACCACAGCATGACTAATATCTCCTCCAAATTACCCAAAGGGAATATTCAGCCCACAAATTAGAGGTCACTTGAATGAAGACAGAACCTCTACTGACAGAAAGGATCTTCTTTCTGACAATAAAGTACTCAATGGTTGAGTCACATAATTAGAGGTGAATGACAGATGATATAAACCTTGGATACTGCCTTCTCAGTCTACAGAAGAAATTAAAACAAATGTAACCAATGGGGGATGTGCAGTGAGATAAGTTGCAGAACTCCCCATATGTCTGAAGACCACCTATTTCTAGACTTTGGGATACAGTGGGTTTAATGGAAATAGAGAAGGTTCTGGAGGTAGACAGTTCCATTTTAAGCCATAGGCCTGCCACTTACTGGGCCTTGGGAAAAGAACTCAGCCTCTCTAAGCTTTGGTTTCCTCATCACTAAGATGGGTATAATGATGATACCTTTTCACAGAGCTACTGGGAAGGGTAAATAGGTCATGTAAAAGTGATTGGCATGAGACTTGGCACAGAGAAAATGCCCAATGGAGGGTCTCTCTCTCTTTTTTTTAATAGTGGCACTCTAATTTCTAAATGTGAGGCCTGCTGCTCTAGCCTGTCTTGGTTGCAGATATCCAAGCAGGCAAAGGGGGAGGTAGGAGGTAATGAGATCAGAGAGCTAACAGGGACTTTTACAAGGGACTTGCAGGCCATTGAAAATGCTTTGGCTGCTATTCTGAGTGAAATGCAAGAACCTTTAAGTATAATATTAGTACTTATCTCACAGGCTTGTTTTGAAGGTTAAATGAAATAATATGTTTTTATCATCTCTAAGAAGTTCAGAACATAATGGTCATCTTGATCAAGACTTTTTTCTTTTTATTGAATTTATTGGGGTGAAACTGGTTGACAAAATTATACAGGCTTCAGGTACACAATTCCATACAACATCACCTGTACACTGTATTGTGTGTTCACCATCCCACATCAACTCTCCTTCCATCACCATTTATCCCCCTATACCCTCCTCCACCTGCCTCTAGTTTCCTACATTGGCAATCACCACACTGTTGTCTGTGTTTATGAGTTTCTCTCTTTTTTTCTTTTTTGTTCAATCCCTCCACTCCCTACCCATCTCCCAACCTCCCCTGACAGCTGTCAGCCTGCTCTATATCAATGAGTCTGTTTCTATTTTGTTTGTTAGTTTATTTTGTTCATTAGATTCCACATATAAGTGAGATCATATGGTCCTTGTCTTTCTCTGACTGGCTTATTTCACTTAGCATAATGTTCTCCAGATCCATCCATGCTGTCAATGTTTAGCCCAGTGCCTGGAATATAAACATCAGCATTATTGTAAATAGTACTCATATTGTTCATTATTCTTATTCCGAACAAGAGGAAAGTGGTGCTGGTTGGGTAAGGGGAAAGGGAAAAGAAATTGTTGCATCCCTTTGGCGGCCTCATTCTTCTCAATGATGTGGAATGGAGGTGCCATGTAGGCTTTGGGGTGAGTCACAAAGGCCTGGCAGAGCTGACATAATAAATGTTGTCTTTCTCAGTCCAGCCTCATAGGGGGATGTCTAAAGACAGGGTGAGATCATGCCTGGAAAGTTCTTTGTGCTCCAGAGGAGAAAGATGTCCTGAAAATTTAAGTTGCTATTAGTTTGAAAGCCAAATGCTAGGCTTTGAAATGCAGCCAGCCTCTCTTCAATATCTAGTTATGTTCCCAAAGCATAGGAAGAAAAAGAAGCCAACTGTTTATACGCAGTAGTATTTCTGGTAACTGAACTTATTAGTTTAAATGGTAATATTTACAAAGCTCACAAAATAGTATGCTTTCTGTCCACAGAGACCTGTCTTAATTAAAGTTCTTCCTTTAAAATTCATTAAAGTAATCAGTTCTAAGAGCCCACATATGAGATTTGAACACGTGAGTACTGCAGATCCCCCTTCCGCAGGTGCAGGAGGCAACGATTTCAACAATTGTGAAGAGCTCTTCTTTCATTTGATTTAGTTTTATTTAAAGGAACTGGCTGTCTAGCCTCAGGAATTTCACTTTTTTTATTTGGCATAAGCAGCTCAGTTGCCTATAATGTAGATCACCTCACTATCATTGTCACCTGGGCAGAGCCATGACTCAGAAACTGTATCTCCCAGGGAAGAGAGGATGGAAAAAGGGGAGTGACTGCTGAGAGACAAAATGTCACCGTGTTCCCAAGCCACAAAGAGGCTTTGCTCTTATAACCTGGATCCTTAGCTGTGTGGGGAAGAGATGGCTTGAAGGGCTCAGTGGGGGTAGCTTACCGTGGTAATGATATCATAACCATAGCAACAGCAACTACAACCACAACTATTATAACTACAGACTATGGAGTACTTACTAAGTGCTAGGTGTACATGTTATTGTGTTTTGAACCCTATAGCAAGCCCATGAGATGGCCACTATTATCATCTTCATTTCACAGACAAGGAAACTGAGGCTGAGAGAAGCTAAGTCACTTGCCAAAACCCACACAGAAAGTAAGTAACAAAAAAACACTGTAGGAGGAAAACGACTGGCCTTGGAATTCCATTATGACCACTTTCCAGTTGTGAGCTCTTTGATTTAATTTCCCTGAGCTTCTGTTTTCTCATACATAAATGGCCATGATTATGTCCACCTTACCATGTTGTGGCAAGAATCACATGCGGTAACGCAAGTACAGCATTTAGCACAGAGCCTGGCACAGAGGACACGCCAAATGCACAGTAGCCATTCGTATCATGAGACTGTGAAAGAGAAGCTGTGCACCCAACTGTCAGGGAGCCAGGTCCCCAGTACCTCACCTGCCTCCCTGGCAACCCCAATTCAGAAACCAGGGGAAGTGCCCTGCAAAGAGAAGGTGGGATTTAAATCAGCTTGTGCTGGGAAGTAGAAGAGCCCTGAGCATGAGGATACTGTGGCAGCCTGTAATAGTTCACCCCTGTCCTCACAGGGCAACAGGAGCAGAGGTTTCATGGAAGGCACTGAGGTGGGTATACTAGGTAGAGGCTGACAGCACAGTACAATGAGACAAGAAAAAGTGACAGCTGGCCTCAGAAAGGGGTCTCAGCCACTTCTCCCAGGAAAACAAGCTGTCACTGCCAGACAGAAACACTATAGCGATCCTGTCCAACCTCCTCAGTTTTCACAAGGGGATAAAAAAAGCCCCATGAGTCTAAGTCGGCTTTATTTCATGTCCAGAGAGCAAGTCTCTACACTGGAGTTCAAGATGACTGTCACATTGCTAACTATATAACCTTCAAAAAATTACCCAATGTCTTCATGCCTCAATTTCCTCATCTAGGAAGAAGCACCTACTTCATAGTTTCCCAAAGATTAAATGAGAGAATGCCCATAAAAACCCTAGCACAGTGCTTAGCACTTGCAAAACATTCAATCCATAGAAGCTTCTGCTTACCTTTTCTAAATTCTCTGAAACTCTACCCGCCTGTCACAGCCATCTTCTCTGCTGTCCCACACCTCTGCTGCCCCTAAGCCATCTTTCAAAGCTTGCCTGGTTGCCTATTGCTTACATCGATTACCTGTGACAGGTCCTCACTACTAATGCTCACACTAGTGAGGTGTCTATTTCTGTGGGGCTCTGAAAATGGAGGGCCTGTTTCAGCGTTGCTGCTCTGGAAGCCCCTTTGGGACAGCTGAGCCCCAGAACGATTAGCTCTTGGACTCCCCTCTGGGCAGGTCTTTCTTACATATTATGGCTTCTTTTGCTACAAATACTGAGCATGCCTCTCATAGGCTTGGCATTCAGTAATAGGCTCCCACAGCTGCCTTGCTCAGTATCCCTGAGGTGAGGTCAGTGCCGACCCTTGAACCAGATTCAGTTCTTTGCCAGACACTGAGCTAGACACTGAGACTAGAGTAATAAGCAAGATGGATGCAGTCTCTGCCCTTAGTGATCAGAAACAACATTTGAATGGGCAAGAAGTAACAATAAGGTGATTAGAGCTATTCACTTATTTATTTAACCACTATGAGCTGAGCACATATTTTGTGCCAAGTCCTATGCTCAGTGTTAGAAATACATTGGTGACTCAAAAGCAGACACTGTTGCAGGCCATATGGTTCTTACAATCTCATGAAGGGGAGTGCATAATTGTCATTATATACTTCTTATTGTAATCACTTGCTTGCTGTCTAGATGATGGAAAGAGAGGAACAGGTTGCTAAGGGAGCAGATAATGGGGACTTGATTCAGTTTGGAGGATTGTAGAAGCTTCCCCTGAGGAAGTAATGTTTGGTCTAAGCTCTGAAGGATGCAGTTATCTAGGCAGAGGCAGTAGGAGGCCAGATGCCGGATGGAAGAAATGGCTAGAGGCAAAAGAAACATTAGGGAAGACCCCAAGAAAGGAAAGTATATGGCAAGTTTAAGAGAGCTGAGAGATTGTTAGTGGGTTTAGGGGTGATCGACAAAGGGAAGAGTGGTATAAAATAAGATGATGAGGTTAGTGAGCCTTTTTTTCCACGATAAGGAGCTTAGACTTTCTTTCAGGGCCAGTGGGGGAGCTGTTGATGAATTTTAATTCAGAGAGTGATGTGATCTAACTTATGTTTTTGAAAGAACTGGTTTCTCTGTGAAGAATGGGTTGGAGGAAGGAAGACCAGGGCGGGGCATGCAGAGACCTGTTCGAATGCTATTGTCCAGTGAGAGATATTGGAGCAGTTCGGAGTAGGGGAGTCGTAAGAGAGAATGAGAAAGTGGGTTGATTTGAGAGAGATGTCAGAGTAAGTGAAAAGACGTGATGATGAATTGGATGTGGAATGTTAGGGAGCGGGAGGTGTCAGGGATGACTGTTTTCAGGTTTGCATGTGGGATGGATGATGGGAGCTGTTCACTGAATGGGAAATGCAGAAAGAAGAACAGGTATGACTGGGGTGAAATGACAGTGAGCTTATTTAAAATGTGTTGAACTGAGGTGCCTTGGAGGCATGGCAGTGGGCAGTTGCATATATATAGACCTGAAGCTCAGAGGAAAGGAGATAGAAATCTGAATTCTGTCATTTCAGTACAGAGGTGATAATTGAAGCCAAGGAGAGAAGGAGTTCACCTAGGGGGAGTAGAAAGTGAACAGAAAGGAGGACTGACTACAGAACTCTGATAAATAACATTGAAAGGTCAAGCAGAGGACAAACTGAGGAGAATGAGAAGAACAAGCCAGAATGAAAGCCAGAAAAGTGAGTGCTTTAAGGTGGGAGCAATCAACAATAGCTGCTGGGACACATGTCAAGTAAGATGAGGACTAAAAAATATCCATTAGATTTAGTGACATAAAGAGGTAATTGATGAGGATGAAGACTCAGCACTGGTCCTCCCACTTGCCCCTTTAACTGAGAGGTACTCTTCAGGTGACAATCATTAAGTTGCAGACTCTAACTCCAAGTTCTTCCCAGGTCCACCCATGTATTGAGGAGAACTCTGGTGACTGAGCAGGACCTCCTGCAGTACAGTTAATCCAGTCCTTCAGGTCTCTTGGATAACTCCCAACAGATTGGTGCTTCAGGCATCATTTTCTAACTACCACTTATCACTAATCTGGTCCTCATGCTGGCTCCATGTTGTTTGCCTTTTATCAAGGGCTAATTGTTATGCATTAGCTACCATTTATTCCTACAATTACTTTTGAAGGGCTCAGCAATGATAGTCATTTTCAATTCTATAGTATAAAATGTGGTTTGGGGCTATTTTAATCACATAATTATATAAATAAGTGAATGAGCACATTATTCAAAGCAAAATACTGTTACACTCCAGGCAGCCCATCTTATTTCTTAGTACTATAGGTAACTTACTTTCCAGTTGCAAGCCAACCACCTTCCTCAGCCCTGTGTGGATAGATAACAATTAAAATGCACGGCTGGATTACTAGGATAGCAGACAAATTTCCCATTCAGGCAGGAAATTTGAGAATGCAGATGTCATTAAGAAATGGGAAGTTTTTAAAAACAAAGATATTCATAATGAAATAAAACAAATACAGGATCATCGTTCAATTTGTTTCAAAATTAGTTGTTTTCTTATATAGGAAAGCAGAGCATAATTAAGGGTGCATTGACTTCATATTGTACACATTCATCTATTAACATCTCTTTTGAGATTTCTCATCAAGTTTAATTTCAAAGATGTCATCAGTGACTACTTAACATTTGAACAAAATGGTTCCCTCTTACTCTCTAGCTATGTTTAAATTTATTAGGAATATAATTGAGTGTTATCTACCTAGTTTGGCATCTCAGAAATACCATGTAGTTACAGGTAAGGAAGATAAGACCAAATGTGATGTGTGTATCCTGTAATATTCATCTGTGGCATAGAGTCTGGATGCTCTTTTGAACGGAATTTTGCCCAATGTTCTGAGGCCCAGTCCCACTTCACAACTTCAGGAATATACCTTCTCAGTCACCTGGGCATTTCCTACTAAGAACTCTAGTTCTATTCACTAATAAGTTTAAAACCAATTACTATTTGACACTGTGTCCTCCCAACAATCTACTTGGTCTCTATTCCCTTTTCCGAGGCTCAGTCTTTCAACACAGATAACAATTTGCTTCTAGAAGTCTTGCTTCTCACTGCCTGGTCTCCCTGGTTCTCCTGAGGTTTGCTGGTTTATGTCCTTGTTACTTCTAGTTATCTTCTGGGAAGCCCTATCTTTGAAAAAGGGTCCAAGAGCATTGGGATCACCAGCCCACTTTCATTGTCTCCTTACGAAAAGACACACCTCTTTCATTATAAACTTCCTCTTACTCTGCTATTACTGATGATCAATAAAACAGATCTCTATTCAATTGGAGTGACCAATGCTGTGGCCCAAACCTACTATCCTTCCAATCCCACTTCAAAATTGGTACTTTCCTTTTCAGAGACCTATACCTTAAATCTTAGTGGGTTTCTCCAACCTCTTGTTTATGTCTCAGATATCCAGATGGAACTGCAGCAGTGCAACATGCAAATTAGCCAACTAAAAAACAAACAGCCCCCACACCCATCAAAGGTTTGCAGTTTTTATTAAGGCAAAACTTTTTGGTTTTGACTGATTTCTTTTTAATGACTTCAGTGCCCTAACTCCAGTTTAATAACTGAAAAAAGAGAAAAGTCTTTCTGCCCTATTTGGAATGCATAAGGCCACCTACTTTATTTTTCAAAGAAAAAACAAAAATGAAAGCAAAAATAAAGATCTTGATGCCATTATCCTGATATTTGACACCTGGCTTCTTTTTAGTCCAAGATCTGCTTGATTTATGTCCTTGTTAGTTTTGAAAATCTCCTGCAAAGTTTCCAAAGCTAAATGGCTGTAAAACAAAGTCAGCATTTTGCAAGACTTATTAACAATAAAGAGAAACAATGGGATATGAATTTCTAGGTGGGCTGTGTTCTAAAATGAAAAGCTTATAAATAAGCAATATATTTGTGATTTGGGGCATTACTAATAATATCCTCTAAGAAAATCCTTCACACAAAATTCAGAAACAATACAGACAGATTAGAGGGAGCTTATTTGCATTACAAAAGGTCTCTTCAGTTTACAAAAGGATTCATCACAAGGCTTCTTTAATGAGAAATCATTTGTACAAGATTTCTGTTTACAAAAATAAAAACACCAGTTTGTCCCAGAGCTCCAGGAACTCTCCAATGTTGTTATATGAGATTCACCCTCTATTAGATGATTTATGTTGGGTCAACTGGGATGGAAGGCCACTCTAGGGAATGTGCCAGCTGACTCCGCCAGGATCCTGGAATCCATTAAATAAATTCTAAGCTCATAGTTTTCAGGTGTTCCCCTCTCCTTATCTGTTTTTCTGAGTTTGCACATATGGAAGAATGTCCTAAGAAAACAATCTTTTGGGACATTTCAACTTGGAGACTGAGGGATCATAACACTCCTACTCTCCCATTCCCTCACCTTCTGACCTCTAAAACTGGGATGGAGAACTTTGGTGGTCAGGGCTCCTAGACACACGGGTCTTGACTTTAATGCTTATCTGTGTAGACAGCACTCTATATCCCTGATGATTTGAGGCTTGGATGAAATTGCTTGAAATCTCTGTTTAAAAACTTTGTCAATGATTAAATTAAAACATCTACAAAGGTTCTGTTGTGGTAACTGGAAGCTCTGTCCAACAAGGCCATTTGCTAGTTCCAACAGTTACTGGAGGAAGCTCTGAAACATATTTTAGTAATGTTAACATTTATTCACACTGGTAGTTTCCAGAGAAAGGAGCAGATAACATAAAAAGAGGACAGTTCTGTTCTTCCCCAAAGAGGAAATCAGTGAGTAATCTTTACCATTAACGGGCCCATCCTAGTGTGATCCGCCAGCTCTTCTTTTGTTTCAATTGGGAGAAGAAACAAAATAAACATCTCATGAAGGAGGACTCATTCCCCTGATCTGGAGATGAGCTAGAAGGACAGCTGGAAGCAGTTGAGCATATTATTAGAAAGAGTCTATGGAGCTTGGCAGCTCAGCAAACCTGGGTGTGAATCCCAGCTCCACAACTTACTCTCTATGGAACTTGGGCAAGTGATTTCATTTGTTTAATGAGATGATTCCTCATCTGGGAAATTGGGAGAATACCATCAACCTTGCAGATAGTGTATGTGAAGGGCTTAAAGAGAACAGCGTAGGCTCGCAATAAATGTTGAATTAATAATCACCTATAAATATCAGAGCTAAGTCTGTCCCTTTAATTCTTTCTAAAGCTCAAGCAGGGTCAAGAGAATACCAATGACTATGACACAAAGAAAACTCGAGGTTATTAGGCTGTTGATACAAATCTAGGCCTAGGAAGGACTTAATTCTCAGATATCATTTACAGTAAGATAACAATGATGGCCTAATCAAAGTCTGTGAGCAGAAACAGAGTTAGATTAAATATGAGTGATCACCATTAGTGTACAGTAAGATTGTTAATTCTACCAGTTAAGCCCAGTACTTTGGGTCACATACCCATCCGTGCACATGGTGATAGCGTTGATGCTTTCGCCTACAAGTTTCCTGACAGGAAAAAGTGTCAGTGCAAAACTGGAACAGGGTGGGTCAGGCCAGATCACTAGAAGCAGAGGAGGGGACGCCAATAGTGGTACCAGAGCCAGTACTTCACCCTCGAAAGGGCAGGGAGAAACCCTGAAGCAATGGTTTGAAGTTGCAGCCTATGAATTAGGCTTCCTTACCCCAGAAAAGGATAAACAACTGGTGAGCTTGTGACCCAGCCAGAGGGAGCTTGTACAGAACCTGTGTGAGCTGTGGGGTATGGATGCCCCGCCTTGGGCCAAGACACTTGTGTGCCTGTGTGTGGCTGGGAAACTTCTGCTCCCTTCTGCAAAATGGTGGCCAGTAGAGGGTTAAAGACACTGGGGAGCTGACAAACATGGTGGACTGTGGTGTGCATTGGTTGAAATGCCGGACACTGTTGTGCATGGATTTCTGGGCTGAGTCTTTAAAATGAAACATGCTGTGAAACATGTAGCCTTTCCCCACCCCTTACTAGTTCAGTTGGCCACAGGGGGCCTGAGTTCCTGAGACCACTGGGCCCTGGAGACTGCATGATCTGGGAACATTTCCAGCACCCTTCCCACACAGAAAGTGGCAGCAGTGCTGGCCCTGCACAGTCAGGTACACACAGACTCGTGAGAAACACCTGGAGCCGAACTATGACTGGGAACCTGCCAAGCAGCCTGGATGAGCATGCTATAGCCACCTGCATTTCCCAAAGAACCATACTTTAAAATGAGAAAAGGGATTCCAGGTACTTTCTGGAACCGGTCTGGCCTGGCAGAGGGTGGCAGGATTATTTGTCTTTGAGTGTTTTAAAGGGAGCAAGGCTCTGAGGCAGAAACCTGCCAATTATTTCAAAACTGCATAACCTTTAAATAAACCACCCTTTTCCTTTTCCACCAAATTTCTGACTCCAGAGTTTTGCTTACAGGTGGCAAACAGTAGAACCCCACTCGCTGTTCTGTAACAAAACCTGCTTGTCTTGTTACTTCAAAAGTGTGGTAACCATGATCACAACCCTTTCCAATCACTGTCAATTACTAAACTCAGTACTTTAGGGAAATAGAGACAATTCAAATGTTTTATCTTCCAAGCCTGTGGCTCCAAATCATAGAGGTCTTCAGGAACAAGGTAGTGCCCTTCTGAGGATTTCCTTCTGAGAGCATTAGACTCCTTGGCTCCTCTTTTGGTTGTCTTGGATTAGGTCAGTGAGATACAGGGCTAGAAACAGAGTGACATTAACAGGTGTTCCACAAAGCAAAGCAAAGCAAAGCAAAACAAAGTATGAAACTTGCATTGGCTTAATGAATCTCTTTTCCTTGTTCCAGTTTGGTACTGGTGAAAATTTTAGCTGATCCTTCTTATTCAGGCTGCCTCCATCAGTAAAACTTTGCCCTGACCCCTAGTCGAATGCACTTTATGTCAGGGTAAAAGATGTTTTCCTATGGCTCTCTGTGCAGAAGCCAAGGCAGCCTTTATCTCATTTACATATGAGATGATGTGAAGTCTGGTGCTATAGAAATGTAATATGGGCTCCAAAGTGCTATTTACACAAGACCCCATCATGGCTGTCCCAGTGCTCCTCAGGCAAACATGAAGATTCCTTTTTGTACTACACTAATTACCACAGGTTGTATTTCAAGTTCACTTTCCACTTTTCACAGGTACCATTTATGTCTGCCTCCATAAAGTATTTATTGAACACCACAAATGAGGAACACTTATATGATTGATAAATTTGAGTATGTTACTGAAAATACTTAACTCAAAACAGTGATCCTTTCTCTTGGGAGCAATTGTACTCATGGGAGCAAGTGTTCTACTCTTCCTCCAGTGCTGCTTATATGTATGTATGTATGTATGTATGTATGTATGTATATATGTATGTCACCAACAAGGATTTATTTGGGAAAAAGAAAGGGTTGTCAACCGAGTGCATGCAGACATAGCAGCCATGTACACACTCTGGCCTGTGTGCCAAGAAGGAGGGGTATTTATAGAAAGAAAAGGAAGAAAGGGGAAGGGGAAGTTAGAACACAGAGCTTTATTATAAACATAGAATTCCTCCTGTATGGTTCTGGCAATTACATAGAATTCAAGAACTTCCATAAGCTCTAGCTCCTCCCATAGACCCTCCCTACTGACTCTATTTGCTTAAAGTTGTAGTTTGTCTTTTTTTAAATTATATTTTATTGATTATGCTATTATAGTTGTCCTAATTTTTCCTCTTTGCCCCTCTCTGCCAAGCACACCCCATTTCCTCAGGCAATATTCACACCATTGTTCATGTCTATGGGTCATGCTTGTAAATTCTTTGGCTACTCCATTACCTATTCTGTACTTTACACCCACCTGACCGTTCTGTACCTATTTGTACTTAATCCCCTCACCTCTTCACCCATTCCCCCACAATCCCCTCCCGTCTGGCAACCATCAAAACACTCTCTTTATCCATAGTTCTGTCTCTGTTCTTGTTTGCTTAGTTTGTTCTTTAGATTCAATTGTTGATAGATATATATTTATTACCATTTTATTATTCATAGATGTGATCTTTTTCTTAAATAAGTCTGTTTAACATTTCATATAATAATGATTTGGTGGTGAGGAACTCCTTTAGTTTTTTCTTGTCTGAGAAGCTCTTTATCTGCCCTTCAATTCTAAATGATCTTTGCTGGGTAGAGCAAAGTTGACTGTAGGATCCTGCTTTCATAACTTTGAATATTTTTTGCCAATCTCTTCTAGCCTGCAAAGTTTCTTTTGAGACATCAGCTGACAGTCTTACAGGAACTCCCCTGTGGATAATCATTGCTTTTCTCTTGCTGCTTTTAAGATTCTCTCTGTATCTTTAACTTTTGGCATTTTAATTATGATGTGTCTTGGAGTGGGTCTCTTTGCATCCATCTTGTTTGGGATTCTCTGTGCTTCCTGGACTTGCATGTCTATTTCCTTCACCAAATTAAGGAAGTTTTCTTTAATTACTTTTTCAAATAAATTTCCAATTTCTTGCTCTTTCTCTTCTCCTTCTGGCACCCCTATTAAGTGAATGTTGGACCTCTTGAAGTTGTCCCAGAGGCTGCTAACACTATCCTCATTTTTTAAAATTATTTTTTCTTCTTCTTGTTCTGATTGTTTGTTTTTTGCTTTCTTATGATCCAAATCATGGATTTGATCCTTGGCTTCATCCATTCTTCTGTTGTTTCCCTGTAAATTGTTCTTTATTTCAATTAGTGTATCCTTCATTTCTGACTAGAACTTTTTTGTGCTGTTGAGGTCCTCACTAAGTTCCTTGAGCATCCTTATGACCAGTGTTTTGAACTCTGCATCTGATAGATTGGTTATTTCCATTTTGTTTAGCTCTTTTTTCTGGAGTTTTGACCTGTTCTTTCATTTGGGCCATGTTTCTTTGTCTCCTCATTTTGGCAGCCTCCCCGTGTTTGTTTCTATGTATTAGATAGAGCTGCTTTGAGTCTGTGTCTTGGTAGCATGGCCTAATGTAGTAGGTATCCTGTAGGATCCAGTGTCACAGCCTACCCTGTCCTGCAAGCTGGGTACTTGAGGCAGGCACTTCATGTGGACTGCGTACACCCTCTTCTTGTAGTTGAGCCTTGGTTCCTATTGGCAGATCAATGGGAGGGATTTATCCAGGCCATTCAGCAGCAAGGATTGGCTGTGACCATTGACCACCAACCTTTGCCCTCCATGAAGGATCAGCTGTGCAGGGGCAGGGTGGTGGTGCTCTGACATGGTCTGTAGTTGTACACTGGGTGCACAGGCCCTGGGGTTTCCTGGGTGGTGCATGCCAAGCTCAGTCCCCACCTGTGTTCTGCTAGTGACCACCCTGCATGAGCTATAAAACAACCTGAGATGACTGCTAGTTTTGCTGGGTTTGGAGAATCCCAGACAAAGCCAAGGTGCAAATCTCGGCTGGCTTCTGCTAGTTCTGGGCCTGGGGGGGGGGGTCACTGAGACTGGTTGTTGCTTGTTTGAGAGGATTTAGGAAGTTGTGAAGCAGGAGCCAAGACCAGCCATTTCTATGAAAAAAGCCACTGTTAACAGCTGTAAGTTGGGTGGGACAGAGCCTCAGGGGATCTCCAGGTTGGGGCAAGCAGTGTAAGCCAGATGATGCCACCTGCCTGCCAGCTCTGTGGCTCTGTGATGGAAGGGTTCAGAAAACAGACAATGGTCTCCACCCTCCTTTCTTTCTGGGAGAAAGCTGTCCTCCAGCTCTTGCCTTGATGCCAGACACTTCAGTTCCTCCCTGTGTGCGACTGGTGCCTTTCAAGCTGCTACCCTGATGCTGGAGTACAGAGGGAGTGAGGCTGAGTAAGTCCATGTGTGGGTTTTTTTAGGGGAACTTCCTGGGACTCCAGAAGTTCTTCCACTGACTCAACCCCCGCTGGTTTTTGCAGCCAGAAGTTATGGGGACTTATCTCCCTGGCTCTTCCTGGGCTTGGGGGCCTGGTGTAGGACTGGGACTCCTTGATCCCAAGATATCCCTCCTGAATTTTCATATATTACACATGTATATGGGACTAGCCCATTCCATGTCTATGCCCCTCCTACCAGTCTGGGTGGATGTGGTTTCTTTAATCCTGTAGTTGTCAGACTTCCATTCCACTCAATTTCTGATGCTGTGCTGCTTGTATTTAAGTGGTGAGTAAGTTTGCCTAATTTTTACAATTCATTTAACAGAATATATTCTCCTTGTGTGTTAAACTAGGTTCTCTAGTCTGGACTCCAAAAATAATAAAATAACATTTAAAGCCCATATTTATTGTTTTGTTTTTTTTTTATTAAATAAAGTACTATTTATTGGGCCTTTGTAAGCCACAATGGGTACCAACTTTGTGCCAGGCATATAGACTAAGTCAAAGTCACAGGGATATAATAGTGAATGTCATAAGCAGAGTTTTGGTCTTCATGGAGCTTATATGTCTAAGTGTCCCAGGAGACATTTCTTATGTGAACTGAATTTCTCTCACCGTCACTTGTGTAACATGCTATCTCCATGGAGCAGGCAATTGCAGCAGTCCTCCAGCCATGTGACATCAGTTGCAGAGCCAGGTAGATGTTCTGCCCTACCTTTTTGCTCATACCTCTTCCTAAGATATTATTGCTTGGAGTTATGTTCCTCAGGGATAGGATTATTGCTGAAATAGATAAAGAATTCTGCCTATTACATCTAATGGTAAAACTTGGTACTTTTTCTCCTTTTCAAATACTGTTGTCTTCGTGTTTGTAGATACCGTCAATGCTATAAAGCAGAGTCAAAGCTTTTGAAGGTTCACTGTTTAGAGTTCAGAATTACTTCAAAGCTGAGGAAACTTTAATCCTTTGCCAAATATCAGATATAATTTTCCAAATAAAACCAACAAGTTTCCAAATATATTCTATGTGGTACACTAGACTTAAAGTTCTGAGGTTGTTTCAATTTTTTTAGGTGTGCAAGTCCAGAACCAAAACTTTGAAATAATTATATTTCTACTGAGTATATTGGAATTATCCCCAATAAGTTGTTTCAATCAACATACCTTGACTGGATGCCAATGATGTGCCCAAAAGTGTGGTTATTGTCAATGTTAACTTGCCCCAACTCTGCACAGCTTTAAGTGTGAAAAGCCTATAAAATATATGCAAGGTAAGGTACTAGAAGCCCAATT
Organism: Mormoops blainvillei; assembly: GCA_004026545.1. Lineage (NCBI taxonomy): Eukaryota > Metazoa > Chordata > Mammalia > Chiroptera > Mormoopidae > Mormoops > Mormoops blainvillei. The sequence continues at coordinate 19,659 of PVJD01009140.1, read as the reverse complement.
TCCCCAAAGGGTAAGGTTAGCCTCAGCCCTGCTGCCTACAATCTACTCTCTGGTATCTCTAAGAGGAGACTTTGGGCATTCATATGCCAAATGAAATATACATTATATGTGCTCAAAAACAGTTTCTAATTATCATTCCAGTTCCCCACTGGTACTGGAGCTCTGCTCTGCCCTCACTATTAACATTTACCTCATGCTCAAAGTTCACATGATAACTAGCTTTATAATCATCCTCTTTATATGCTATAAAGTTAGACTACCAAAGTCACAGCTACATATGACCTAGGACTAATTTCAGTTAGATTCACACATAAAAAATCCAAAAAGTTTGTTGTGGAGAGATCCAGGTGAGAAGTGAGCAATGATTCGTTTGGATGAAGACAAGATATGGTCTGCTTTATCATCTCTCCCTTCTCATGCACTGACTGAAATAGGGGTTAACTATGGCGATTATTTTCTGAACCATCAGTCTTCAAGACATGGACTGTCAAACAAACGTTTATGCTACTTACAGTATGAAAAGCATTTAGAAATAGAGTTTGTAACCCCAAACATTGACAGTACTTGTGCATTTTGATTGTTTATATCAGAGTTTAAAAACTCAAATGTCTATAAGGGTCAAATATATAACATAAGTGAATGATATGGGTTAAATTTAAGACAATAGGGAGTGTAGGGGCATTGATGAGCTGGAGTGTGCCTGCTCTATTTAAAGATATATCAATGATTTTTAAAGCTATGGGACAAATTAATCAGGTCTTTGGGCTGGATTTCTCTTGGGAACCACCAGTTTGTTGAATGTAGGTTTACAGAGATAAGAGATAATTGTACCATCCTTGAAAGCTCATGTTATTATGGTTTCTATAGCTAAAATTCTTCTTGATAGGATTGTTCAGCTTTGCACAACCATGGAACAATGGAAGGAACATTCTACTCAGGAGCATAAGACCTGGGATCTAGTTTCAGTCTTATAAGATGTGCTCTATGATACTGGATAAGACCCTTCTCTTCGCCAGGCCTTAGTTTCCTCATCTGTAAGGTTGCCTAACCTAGACAGTCGTTAAGGCAACAAAGCACCTTCATCTCTAAACATTCTTTGTTCCATCTCTAGACTTGCCCTCAGGAATGAGGTTCTGGGAAACAAGTGGAGAAAAATATTATACCATTGTTTACTTCCATGATATGCAAATAAGATGCCCATGACCAAGATTTAAAATGATATATTCTGTTAAGACTCATGAAAATCAGTTAAATTCAGTGTGTATACAAGTGCATACATGGTTTAAGACAGGATATACAGAGGGAGAGCAAGGTGTCACAGTTCCATTTTCATCTTTCTCCAATAATGCTGATGTATACATCTAATTCATGTAATTGTGAGCAGGGAAATAGGAAACGGATGCTGCCTAAGCATTTTTCATTCACCATTAATTGATTATTCACTCATTCATTGAAGAAACATTTAACACCTCAGATTCTGGTAATGCAGGGCTAAATGAGCAAGGTCTCTTGTCCCACAGATGTCATTGACAAGCATTAAGAGGCATCTTGTTTCACTGAAGAATATAATGACTATTGAGGATGTGGTGGCTGAGGTGTTTTCAAATGATGCCTTCCCTTCAGGTATAAATCAGTTGTAATAAAATTGGTCCTAGAGCCACAAAGTTCCATTTGGGTGCTTCTGTGACTGTCATGGTTAGGAAGTAGTAGAGGCTGAATGGATAAGACTTTAATTACAGCTGTTCTGCTTTGGTGCAATTTATATATTAGGGTTGCTCACATGATTTCACTTGAAAAAAAAATAGCTTTACTACTTGAGGTAGGATAAAAAATGTCCCCACGAGGTTCACATTATCCCCGGATCTTGTGAATGTCATTTCATATGGCAAAAGGATTGGCAGATGTGTTCTAAGTTAAGAATATTGAGATGGGCAAATTATCCTGGTAGGACCAATGTAATTACAAGGGTCCTCATAAGACAGAGGCAGAAGGGTCAAAGTTAAAGAGAGGTGATATGACTCTGGAAGCAGAAGTCTAAGTGGTGCCACCATGGAACCAAAAAAAAAAAATGTGGTGGCCTCTAGAAGCTGGCAGAGGCAAGGAATGGATTTCCCCTAGAGCTTCCAGAAGGAACATAGCCCTGCTGACACCTAGAGTTTAGCCCAGTGAGACTCATTTTAGACTTCTGACATACAGAACTATAGGATAATAAATTTTCATTGTTTAAACCCACTAAATTCATGATGATTTGTTACAGTAACCACTGTAAATCAATACACTAGTATAAAACATGACATTTAGAGGCTGTTCTATTTGAAGCCAGGCCTCTTTTAACCTAGATGTAGAGAGGTGTTTTCTCAAAGTAGTGCCTTTCCATGATTCTTATTAGGGTCCCTCTAACCCTGGCACTACAATTAGAATTCTAGGTATGAGCTACCCAAATGCCCAATTTTGAACTTGTTCCACCCCCACTGGCTTCCCCAGGCCAGAAGCTGATTATCTCTTGCTTTAGGTAGAGCTCAGAAACCTCCAGTTTCCTCCTCTGTAACAGCACTGACCCATTTCTATAAGCCATTGCTAGTTAATGATCTGAAAAATCTATGTGAATGCTTATTTTTCTCCATCCAATTTTCTAACCTGGCTGGACTAACAGCTAATCAGAAATTAATGCTCTGAGTAGGCATTTCTTCTGACTCAACAATGAGCAAGTCAGCAAAAGTTTGTGACCATTTTATTGCCCACCCCCATTCCAACAGGGTTAATGATTAGGGGGCAGGGAACTTAGTTGTCATGATTTCCCATTGGGATTTTGGCTGCTCTTTTAGTTCCTGAACTTAACACAAAACAGGAAATAAACAGTGCATGGTAAAAATTTGTTACACAGTGAGGTCAAGGGAGGTTTTCATCAGTTCCTCTTTCCATTTGGAGCAGCAGGGCAGGAGATAGGCTCAGTAGCCTGGATATCAAGTCATGCAGTTCTAGTCCTGGTCCTGCTACCTACTTGCTACGTAGTTTAAGTCCCTCAGTTGACTCATCCGTAAAATTGAGATGGAGAGCTCAATGTTGAAAATCCTTTCATCTCTGGCAATATGAATCAATGGTTTCCAGATTTTTGGATTTCATAGAACAATAACATTTTCCATGAACATTTTGGGAACATATGTAGGATTTCCAAAGTTTAATTGCTAAGTGAAAGGATTTTTAAAAGCTACCACAATAATCTCAACAGACATTTTATCACCAAAAAGCTAGACAGGCATAATTTCAAAATAGAGGACATGTCATTATGTTAAATCCTTTTAGCTTTATGAAAAACTCACGACATTGTCTTTATTTTTTCTCATTTAGATACAGATATATAAAACATTGTTAAAGACTGGAAAAGTCCTTCAGACCCACTTTTGGGATTCAGTGTTTTACAGCACCAAAATTTGCTTCTTTCTCCCCTTAAGTCGCCCTGGGTGAGTGATCGCTACCGCCAGGTCTTCTCACTGCTGTTCCAGTCAGAACCTCATCAAGGGGAATGCCATCAGGATTTTTCCTCCACAGTAGAAAAAGAATACCTACATCTAAAAGTCTCATCAGTGAACAAGGAGAATAAAGTAGCAAAAGAAGCTGGGTTTGATGAAGTGGAAAAAAATCAAACAAACAAATCAAAAGGACATGTGTGTACATCATGCATGCATATGTGTGCATGATTTCAAAATAAGAATCTAGGAAATTTTAAGTTTGGCTTCAGAGATCTGAAGCTGAGTCTAATTCACGTGACTCTGGTTCACAAAGAAAAATTCCATTCCCCAGCTCTCTCTACCCTTTAGAGAGGGAGCAAGCCTCCCTAAGCATTTCAGCAAATGCAACTGAAATAATCCTAGCTCAAAAATTTGGGGGCTGCTTATTGATTCAGAGGATGGATTACTGGCCAGTGTTGCTAAACCATACTAACCCTTACTTTCACAGACTTAGAGAAGTTGGGTGGCTCAGACAAAGTCACAAGACCTACACACTGGAAAGTAAAAGACATTGATGAAAGAAACTGAAGAAGACACAAATAAATATAAAGATATACCATGCTCATAGATGGAGGAATTAATATTGTAAAAATGTCCATACTACCCAAAGCAATGTACAGATTTAATGTAATTCCTATAAAAATACCAATGGCATTTTATACAGAAATAGAACAAACTTAAAATTCATATAGAGCCACAAAACACCCTGAATAACTGAAGCAACCTTGAGAAGAAAGAACAAAGCTGGAGACATCTTGGTATACCCTGATTTCAAAATATATTATAAAGCTATAGTAATCAAAACAGCATGATACTGACATAATACGAGACATAAATCAGAATAAAGAGCCTAAATATAGACCCATACATAATTTATGACAAAGGAGCCAAGAATATATAATAGAGAAATGACAATTTCTTCAATACATGGTGTTTGGAAAACTGGATATACTCATGCAAAAGTGGACCACTAATAAAAGTGGAAACTGGACCACTATCTTATGCCATATACAAAGTTACCTCAAAATAGATTAAAGACAGAAATGTAAGACCTGAAACCATAACATTCCTAGAAGAAAACATAGGTAGTAAGGTCCTTGACATGTCTTGGTGAAGGTTATTAGATTTGACACCAAAAGCAAAGGCAACAAAAGTAAAGATAAACAATTGGGACTACATCGAACAACAGTTTCTTCCCAGCAAAGGAACCAATCAACAAAATTAAAAGGCAACTTACTGAATGGAGAAAATATTTGCAAATCTAATACCTGATAAAGGGCTAACATCCAAAATATATAAAGAACCCATACAATTCATTAGAAAAAAAATCTGATTAAAAAACAGGCAGAGGACTTGATAAAACATTTTTCCAAAGAAGACATACAGACAGCCAACACGTAAATGAAAAAAAAATAAGATCACTAAACATCAGAGAAATGAGAACCAAAACCACAATGAGATATCACTTCATACCTGTTTGGATGGTTCCTTTAAAAAAGACAAGAAATAACAAGTGCTGTCAGGAATGTGGCGAAAAGGGAACCTGTGTGCACTGTTGGTGAAAATGTAAATTGGTGCAGCCACTGTGGAAAACAGTATGGAGGTTCCTCAAAAAATTAAAGATAGAAATACCACATGATCCAGCAATCCTACTTCTGGACATGTATCTAGAGAAAATGTAGACACTAACTCAAAAAGATATATGAACCCCATGTTCATTGCAGTATTATAATAGCCAAGACATATAAACAACTGAAGTGTCTGCTGAGAGATGAGTGGATAAAGAAAATGTGGCACACACACACAATGGACTAGTATTCATAATGCCATACAAAAGAATGAAATCTTACCATTTGCAACAACATGATTAGAAACTGAGGGCATTATCCTAAGTGAAATAAGTCAGACAGAGAAAGGCAAATATTGTATGATCTTATTTATATATGAAATCTAAAACAAAAACCAGAGGTGGGTATTGGGGATGGGTGAAATGGGTAAAGGGGGGTCAAAAGGTACATATTTTCAATTATAAAATAAATTAATCATAGGGATATAATATACAGCATGCTGAGTACAGTTAAAATACTGCAAGTATTGCATATTTGAAAGCTGCTAAGAAAGTAGATGTTAAAAATTCTCATTTCTTGCCCCTTTGTTATTAATAAGTATGTTGTAGACAAGAGCCTTTGAAAGTATGTAAATATATCATTCCTCATCAAAATGTAACCCAATAGTTTTAGCATGCATTGATGATTATTGCCAAATGATTATTTTCTATTATTCCTTCCACATTTATTAACACTTTTGTGACTAAGTGCTCTCACTAATCCTCCATTTATTGAACATTTATTTATATTTGTAAGGACTCGCTCATTCTTAGCTGAGCCTAGTGAAGAGAGTTAGGCAGCTGGAGCACAAAATTTAAGGAGGCACTTACTCTGTGTGCAAGTGCCTTCTTAAAAGTAATATGCCTGGGGCCTTTTCTTTCTCTCTCTGTTTCTATTTTTATCCCTTCCCATCTGGCATTTTATAGTTGTCTCCACTCAGCCCTGCAGGTCCCTATTCTGGAAGCAGGTCTTACAGACTCAGTTTGGAGTTTCTGCCCAGTGGTTATGTTGGGCACTTGCTAGATCCTTTCGTGGAACAAATGGACAAGTTGGCTCATTCCTAGGTCAGGAGGTTGTATCTATGTCCTCCCATTTTTAAAGGCCTATATCTTGTAAGGGATGTGATCTCAGGTCACAGGTCACATTTTGCAGGTTCCTTTTTTTAAGTATTTTTTAAAATTTATTTTTAGGGAGACAGGAAAGGAAGTAGAAAGTGGGAAACATCAATATGTGAGAGAAACATCAATCAGTTGCCTCTTGTACGCCCCCAAACAGGGAACTGGCCTGTAATCCAGGCATGTGCCCTGACTGGGAATCAAACCAGTGACCTTTCACTTTGCGGGAAAATGCCCAATTGAGCCACACCGGCTAGAGCTGCAGCTTCCTTTCATGAGACAAGGTGAAGTGTTCTGTCCCCCATGCCCAGTTCCTGATTTTAAGCACTGGGTTAGTCCTGATCGGCCATCCTGTGTGAAGCACGTTAGCTGCTTTCTCCAAAAAGACCTAACTTCTTGGCCATCGTTGCCTGTTACTAGAGCAGGAGTCCAGCAACAGTCAGCCCTGCTCACACTCGTATTTTTCTTTTTTGTATCTGATCCAGGGAGATGCTTGTCTTTGATCCAAGGCCAGCCATGCCTTTTTTGTATCTTTGTGAAATTTTATCCATCAACACTATTGTCTGCAGCAGAGGGGTTATTAAAATACGCAACATCTCATTTCTCTTACATTCCATTTGGAAATATATGACCTATCAATGTACAGATACATTATAAATGATTGATCATTAGGTTAATTATGATTTTAAAGCCTCTTAATGGAATGTTTATGTTCTTTATTTCAACTAGGTATTCAAAGTCTACCTAATAATATAGTCCAGTGTTAAACACAAGCTTTCAATTTCAAATAAGGCATGCTATAGAATGAAATGCAAACAAGATAGGAGAGCTCCATAAAAAAAACTTGATTAGCATTGCAAGGTGAAGAAGAAAACAATGAAGTGAATTAGTCCTACTAGATCTTACACATTGAGCTTTCTGCTTCTGCACCAAATGCCTAAGAGAGAAGGAAGTGCTATTTTTGGCTTATGCATGCACGTGAATTGTATTTTTGTTAGCAATTATGATAATGGATCTGTCCTTAGAGGAGACATTAATTGTCCATTTATCCAGGCTCTAGCTGACTTTACTATAAAATTAATTTTGTGGCATATACTGTATGTTTAATGATCAACTAATAAACTCTTTTTAGGGAAAGGCTGGAGGTTGGAATTTTAGAATTTTTTTTTTTTTTACTGTGGGCTGAATATTGAAATCAAAGCCATGTTCCAGACATTAAATTCCTAAGCGTATTCTTTCCAGGGCCTGATTTATGTATCAAATAGCTAACATGGACCCTGGCTGGTGTAGCTCAGTGGATTGAGTGTCAGCCTGTAAACCAAAGGGTTGCAGGTTCAATTCCCCAGTCAGGTCACATGCCTGGGTTGTGGGCCAGGTCCCCAGTAGGGGGTGCGTGAGAGGCAACCACACATTGATGTTTCTCTCCCTCTCTTTCTCCCTCCCTTCCCCTCTGTCTAAAAATAAAATAAATAAAATCTTTAAAAACATAGCTGACATGGGTTTGTGGTGGAAACATTCAGTTCTAGCTATCTAAGACAAGTGACTAATTACCCTGGACAGCAATTACATGAACAGACAACCTCCCTTTAATTAAATATCAGAGTTAATATCTATAACATTAATGTCAGTTCAGAAAACGTGATGGAAATAATGAAAAGGCAAGTCTTTTAGAATCATAGAATAAAAGGTTGCAAAAATGAAATTCAATCTTCCATTTTAGGGGTCATTTTTATATATTATCAAATCCATTGCTTAATCTCAAAAGGCTTTGGTTAGATGTGACATCAACACACCGAATACTTAAAGAATGATAGATATAATAAAATTGGAGTCAATGTCTTTCCATCTAACAAAAGCCATACAAACACTACACTACACATGATAGATAATTTTCATTTTTGAATCTATTTTGCATTTGACAGCAGAATATTCCGGCTAAAGTAAGATTTTTTTTTCTTCTCAACAATCTAGCCACATAAGAAGGAGTCACTGTCGCCATTATTTCCTCTCTTCCAATCCTCTTTAGTCACCACGTCAGGCTAGGCCCTTATTACCTCATGCATGGATTACTTTAATAGCCTCTGAGCTAGTATCAACTTTTCATGAAATAAAATAGGGGCCCCCATGATTACTAAAGATCAGGCACTGAGCAGAGCATTTCACATATTTTTTCTTGTTTACTCCTCAAAGCATCCCTGTGAGACACGTATATTACATTATCATCTTCATCTACAGCTGAGACAAGTGAGGGTCAAGAGAGACAGAATGCCTTGCCTAAGATTACACAGCTAATCAATGACACAACTCAGTCTCAGACTCAGGCCTCCAGGCCTGTGCCTACTATCCTGAGCTTGGGGTATAGAAACAGCATCTTTACTCATTCTAGTTACTGCCATTCAATTCACCCTTGCAAACCAATGCCCGAGGTTCTTCCTAAAACAACATGCTCATTATCTCATTTCTGCCCTCTTGGGAAATTTGACCAACTCTCCATTGTCAATAGAGTCCCAGAACTCCTGCAATCTGGACCAGCACTCCTTTCTAATACCACTGTGAATTCTGTTCCAGCAACATCTCTATTCATGATGCCTGGGCCAAGCCTTTGTTCATGCCATTCATTTACAACTGGCTACATCATGTTGCTTTGCCTCTGTTTCCTTAGCTACAAACTGGAAACAATGACATTGTTCTTCTGAGATCCAGTCTTAATAGATGTAAAGAATTTAGCGTAATGTTTGGCATATATCAGGCTCTAAATAAAAGGAGGCTCTGTCTATTCAGTTCTTTTCCATCCCTCTAGGATGTACTTAATACCTCCATTTCAATGGAGCTTTAACTGGACAGGGGCCTGGCAATGAGTGGGTCTGCCTAGGACCAGCTAGTAGCATGTGGGTCCTTGACTTCATGTAGGAGAGATTTCACAACACAAGTCCAGGTGACTACAAGGGTACACTGGACACAGCAAAACAAGGAAGAGATTAGCATAGAGGAAGCAACAGGAGAGACCTAGGCTGGGCTGCCTTAGCTATCTCACTGGAGAGTCAGAGAAAAGGGGCCTTGGAGACAGGGTCAGGGGATTAGCCTGGGATGAGCTGCCACTGTCCACTGCTCCCCTGATTGCAAGTCTTGGGGTCTCTTAGAGGTTAGGGGATGTGTGCCTGTGGGGGAAGAAGTGAGGGAAAAAGAGGAGAAAGGGAATGACACACTGCTCCCCAGAGGGAGAGCTCAAGTGCTGGGCCCTTTGTCTTGAGCTTTTCTCTCTCTCTTGCAGGGGAGAATCTTAAGATAGGTCTCAGGGGAGGGTTTCAGCAGAATATTCATCAGTTCTCCAGGTGTGCGCTTTCAGTTTCCTGGCCACTGATTGGTCAGTGAGAGGGCATGGGGTTGTTAGTCATTATAGCTGGTCCCGGCATCACCCACCTGGTTTTCTGCTTTTCCTGGCTTGGAGCTGAAATACAACTGAAGCCTAGATGTCGTCTCTAGGGAGGTGACCTTCTGAATCTGTAAATTGCTCAGCCAGTGTGTTCAACTGTCTGTCTCAGTTTCCCCATTCTACTTTTCCTGGCTTACTGGCCTGTCTCAGAGCTATTTATGGACAGAAATGGAATGTCTCTCTCCTACAGGATTACTTCTCTTTCTCTTTCCTCTTTCCCCTTTCATCCTTCCTCATCTTCCCACTTACTCTCTCCTCTCCTCTTCTTTCTTTTTTATTACTCATATGGAACTTATTATATTGGACTTTGAATTCTAGTGATTCATGTCCAGGGTCCATTCCTCGGTTATTAGAACACAAATTCATATGGGCAAGGGTCCTATTTTATTCATCTTCATAGATTCCTTGCAGGCTGTGTGTTTCAGAATCAGAAAAACTATGGTTTGAGTCTCAGCTCTGTACCATACAAGTTAGATGACCTTGGAGAAGTTAGTATGTGCCTCAGTTGCCTTATCTGTATGGTAGTGATGATAACAGTATTTTTGAAGGCTACTATGGTTTTTTTTAAATAAAGTGCTCCGCACAGAATGGGATACAAGTATTCTAAAGAATACATTGTAAAATTTCTGTATTGATTGGTGGCCATAGCGATTAACCTTTTTCTTATGCTGATGAAAAACTGGGTTTAGAGATTAAGAACACAGGCTCTGAAATTCAGTCTCAGGTTTGCCTCCTACCATCTGTCTGTGGAAAATTATTTAATTTATCTGCACCTTGGTTTCCTTATCTGTAAAATCGGTATGAGAATAATAGTACCTATCCCACATAATTGTTTTGAAGTTTGGCAATACTGTTAGTAAAATATCTACTACAATATCCCAGCACATTTTAGGTGCTCAACTCATTCATATAATTGACACTCAGTAAGTACGAAGTTTTTCATTAATTGATTTATTTCATATTTTCTTTTATTTCTGGTAGCAGGAATGGGTTTATAGTGTCTGCCGTATTCTCTTGTTTGCTCTCAGGGTGATGGCTGGCCCTGGTCACATCAATACACAGCATACAGTTGTGGGGAAGGGACCTAATGACACAAACCTACATTCTTCACTATGCTTCTATGAGGAGCATGGCTTGCTCTGTTTTCCCATTTGCCAGTAAGAAGACTGCTGCACACAGCAGTGATGTGATACCCAGTAAAATTAAGCCAGAACTCCGACCCAGAGCCATGTCTGGTTCCAGCCTCACTAGAATATATGGTTTTCATAATGGAGGACTAGATAGTGTCACTATTTGCATTCACTGTTCATTAAACTAGAATCTATGCACCATATATTTTAGTAGTAATGAGAATAGCATTACAGAAAAATATTAATTTCTCTCAGCCAAAATGACCTTTTCCTTCAAAACTTATGAACTACTGGGGTCCAGTAGTTCTCCTTAGAGAATTATAGTTCAGTTACTAGAGTGCATCTTCATCTGGAAGGAAAATTGCCCATTCATACAGTCAAGCAAGGATAAATAAAGCATGCTGGTGGTGAAATACACTAGGTATGAGTTCCCATTGAATTCCATTCCACTGTGTCAGCACATTCTATAGAAAGAAGTGTTCTAGATTGCCACAGGATTTTGCTATTCAAAACTTAAAATAGCAGGGATTGGGTAGCTTGTTGCTTCCTATCATGTTGAAGCAGACTCATGTTCAAGTACAGTGTGTAAAAGTAGAAGTGCCTCTGCTTATAGAAGATATGTGTGAGGTTGACACATTGAAAATAATGTCTGCTTAAAAGCCTCTGTTGTTTGGGTACAAATCTGAGGATCTCAGGGTTAGGCAGCTTCTCCTAGCTGACCAACAACTTCCTAAGAGGCATTCTTCATATACCATGGAATCGATATTCGCAAATCTGTCAGGCAGTACTTGATCCAGTAAGATAAGGGATGACTCTAATGGTCTTCATTTGAGGATACAAGGATTAATGAGGCTGAAGAACTAATTACCCCAGTATAGTAACAGGATAATTGTCATTACCATCATAGTCATTATGAATATTTACTAATATTTACCAAATGCTTACTTTGTGAAAGGCATTTTCCAACATGCATATAATGCGCTCAGCAACTCTGGGAAAGCAGTACTGTAATCTCTACTTTCATTACCAGCTATGTCACCTTCGACAGATTATTTTATCTCTAAGTTCCTCCACCTACTCATTAGTAAACAGGTGCCCATGGGAATTTTCAGGCCCCCACAGGTACAAACACACAGTGGCATGCACAAATGTTGGGAACAAAACCAATGATTTGTCACTGTGTTTGTAAACAAACTTAGCCTGTGCTTGAGAGACTCTTCATAGTTAAGGCACTTCAAATAAGGGCTAACATTGCCAAGTGCATCCAAATGGGTACAGTGAAATCGTTGAGTACTGCAAAGATCACTGAACACTGAGACCTGAATATGGATTCCAGTTCAACTGCTTAGTCTCTGTGGACTTTAAACAAGGCAATTAAGCACTCATGAGATTTCTCTGGAGACCAAGTGCATTTGAATCCCTTTTTAGCCACTTGCTAAATTTGTGACTTTAAATAAGTTATTTTAAATTGTTGTTTTTCTTTTTTATTGAATTTATTGGGGTGACACTGGTTCATAATCATGTCCTTATCCATGAAATGTGGTATCAATTTCATAGGGTTCTTTCAAGCATTAAGGAGAATAATACATATAAAGTATTAGCACAATGCCTATCCTATAGTATGCACATAATAAATTTCTACTGTTACTGTTGTTATCTTTTGTAAAGTGAGGATAATAGTATTTAATCTGTATGCCTTATATCAGGGGTCCCCAATCCCAGGCCATGGTCCAGTAGCAGAACCAGACCACATAGCAAGTGGTGAATGGCAGACAAGTGAGCAAATTTCACTCCCATTACCACCTGAGCTCCGCCTCACGTCTCCCCCCACCCATCTGTGGAGAAATTGTCTTCTACAAAACTGGTCCCTGGTGCCAAAAAGGTTGGGGACCACTGCCTCATGGGGTTGTTGCAAGGGCATTACATAGGGAAAGTCATGACAGCTTCAAATGAGTAGAATTTGAAATTCAGTCTCTAAGCTGAAAGAGACTAAATGTTCGAAGTTATTTTTACCTCTCTTTCTTACTCAAGAATGTCAATCTCACAAATGGAATGTACCTGCAAATGTTGTATCTATGCACAATTCTCCTAGTAGGCAGAAATCCCTTAACCTATCCTGTAGGCCCTCCTTCCTGGTAGCCATATATTGCTGAAGATGCCATCTCAGGTCTCCTGAGGTCATCAAGTCCTTTCTAAGCTGGTAAGGTTGAGGCCCAATTCTTGCCTTATTCGTAAAACATAGATCTAGAGATAAAGAAGAAAACATGGTACTTAAAATAATCCTAATCTATTTCTGTATTCAATGGCCACATTTAAAAAGTTATCTCTGGTATCGGATAGAATCAATTATAAAGTATATTAAAGTCAGTTATTGCTGATTGATATATAGGTACAATCAAGCATCTGTGATATTTGACAATATGTATTAAGGGCCTTAAACATGTGTATATATTTAAAATAGTAATTCTACTAGGAATTTATAATAAGAAATAATCAGTCAAAAATAGTTAAATTGATTTATAGTAGAATTATTTGTAATTGGTTTTGTAATAGCAAAAACTGAAAGCAGAAAAATGTCCAGTAATAAGGGACTGGTTAAATGAATTATGGAACAGTCGAATGGCATGCAACCAGCAAAACGCTTTCAACAAAATGTAATGACTTAAAAATATGCTCACAATAAAAGGTTAAAAAGCGGAGCACAAAATCATGCATAGAACTTGTTCATTTAAAAAATACCTATCCATCAGGGGTAAAGACTTGAAGAACATGTACCAAATAAAATAGATATATCTGGTGGGCAGATTAATAAGGTACTCATTGCTTTGAGCAGTTCACGCTGAGGAGTTGTTGGTTGGGATTCAGGAGAAGATCCCTACCTTCCAAGGGCTGAAATTTAGTGACACAGATCACTTAGACTTCGAGCAGTGTGTCATTCAGAATTGCCAGTGACAATTTGCTTTCCTTTTTGGTATAGATGAGCAACTGCTGAGTGCTATGGTGATGGGAGCAACTGGAGCAGTGGGCCATACCTATAACTACCTGGGAAAAAGACAAGCCAGATGCTGGAGGTTTTCGAATAGAAGGACTTCTCTTCAGCCTTGAATTATCAGTTTTCTGCTCAGAGATTTATGAACTTTGTGGTCAACCTAGGTTTTGGAGTGTCACAGATCAAAGCCATCATGACTCTGGTGCCTGGGATTCCAATGGACCCACCCTGGCTTTCTTTCACTATAGAAATCCTCCAAGGAGTTTACTGATAATGTGAACGCTAAACTGAAGAGTCTGGACTTCCTTTCTTTTACTGATTTAAAGAGTGGGAACTTAGAAGCCTATAGTTAATGCCTTTCTATCAAGTCAGGGTGTGTACACTGAGATGTAATCTGCCTTGAATGGTGCTTTCATTTCTAAAGGACTTTATAGATGAGCTTGAATTAAATTCTTTCCTAGCAAATGAAATCTCACATCAATCAACAACTATTTAAGAACCTACTATGATCTTTAAAAAGTTTTAATTTGTGAAGGGGCAAAAACTCCAAAAGGAGTCATGAGCCCTGAGCCATTCAATACTGCACCAAATTTTTGCAGAGAAATTTCTGCTTATATGGATAAAATGGAATCAAGAGGAAAATTGTAATTGATTAATTCCATCTGCCTTTCAGAGCTACTATTATCTTAATTTCTGGTTTTTAATCCTATTTTAAAGTTTTCTAATTTTAAATGACTATAATGTACTTTCATATTAATAAATATTCATATGGAAAAAATAGATACTTCTAGGCTAAGGTAGTACAAATGACTTTTATTTTTGTTTTTTTTTTCTTCATTATGTTTTACATTCTTCAGATTTGCTGTAATAGGCATGTATAAAGGCAGGATTTTGTGGCAGTAAAGTGTCCTGGCCCCAGTATCAGAAGACCCATGTTCTAATTCTGGCATTACCACTTCTTGGTTGTCAACCTAAACAAGATACTGGATTCCTTTGGACCTCCATTTCCATCTATGTTAAATGGAAATCATTATATTTACATCCAGAAAGTTGTTGTGAAGATTATTCAATGCACACGAAAGACTGAGTCCTACACTGTGCTCTTAGTATCAACTGGAAAGCACAAGTCATTGTTATGCATTACTTTTATAATCAGAAAGGAAATGTTATTTTAAAAATAGCTCTGGACTCCAATACCCACTATTGGTCATAGGCCCCAGGCATTCTGTTTGCCTAGCAATTTGTTGGAGAGCAAAACATGAGCAGAACACAGAAATTGCTTAAATGAAGACCTCCATTTAAAACACATCACAGAAAACTTGTAATGGGTAAACAAGGAGTTTCATTCTGAAGCCCCTATGGGAAAGAAACAAATAGTTTCTTTCAGTGTGAGCTCAGAGCTAACAAAATTGAACCCCAGCTTCCTGGGATATTTATGGAGGGTTTGTCATTTATTAATACACTGAATGTTTTCACCATAACATGTATTTGATATTTTGTGAGATGGCGATGGTATCAGTTGTCCATCAGCAATCTTTTCCAAACAAGCCATGTCAGGCTGTACCACATATACCTATCAGCTTCCTTACACAAACTTGAGGTACCAAAGGACACTGGGCATGTGATTACATTAACTCAACTGTAAATAGTTCATCAATCACTCTCCAGAAACCAGGACAGGGAAAATTATTCACTCCTTCTTTGGGATGTAATCAGCCCTAGTTAAGATGACACAGATTCTTTTTGAAATGCCAACCTGACAACCTAGTGTCAGGTCAAGAAGCAGGAGATGGGTTGATTCAGACACGGAAGAAAATGTAGACAATTCCAAAGTATTATACATAGCACAAGCAGTGCCCCTCATAGGTGAAGGTCAGGTACTGAGTTAAATGACTGAAGATATGAAGCCAGAGCAAATGCAAGGTGGGAAATTAGAGTCTGAGGATTCAACTTCAGACTGAAGATAATCCAATGCAAAAGAAGGCTGCACAGAGAGACCAAGATTCCCAGAAATTTGCCTGTGAATCTCGGTGGGGGAGGGAACATCTCTGCTTGTTTGATTATTCAGGGACGATTTGGGAACTCTTGAAAAATTCAAGAAATCTCTTCAGGAAGAATATTCCCAAATCTAAATAACTGTCCTAGAAAATGATGCAAAAACAATAATGCAACTCTAAGTGCTCACTAGACTCACTTAGAGTCTATGTGTGCTCACCAGTATCCAAATTCTTTTCTTCCTGGGCACACAGCTAGATTATATTTCCCAGTCACCCTTGCAGCTAGATATGGCCACATGACCCAGGGCTGGTCAACTGAATGTAAGTGGAAATAACTGTATGACTTCTGGGCTGACCCCCTAAAACCTACTACATGCAACAGCACACCCTCCCTGTCCCAGTCCCTGTGGACCTACATTAAATTGCAAGGAGAAAGGAAACTTCTTATGTTTAGCCACTGAGTGTTTGGGATAGTTTATTACAGCAGTTAGACTACCCTGATTATGTAATTGTTCATGTTGTTCCCTTCTTCTCTATATAAGCACCACAACTATACTTCAAAGTTACATCCCTTGATGATACCATGAACTGTTTTCTCATTTTAAAATATTTTTCTTCTTAATATAATAGAAATACATGTTTACTGCAAGAAATATGGAAAACACTGGACACCACAAAGAAGACAATAAACATTACTCAGAATCATCATCCACTATTCAGAGATAATCTAAGTTGACACTTGGGCTAATGTCCTACCAATATATTTTCCAGAAGTCTCGTATGTGCCTATTTTATTTATTATTTATGTGTCTATTTTAAAACTGGAACCAGAGTGCTCATAATGTACACTCAAAACATATGCTTCCCTGTCACAATTTTAGAACTACATAGGAAATTATTTAATAAAAATAACATTAACTTTCCTATATATAATAACCACTTAGAAAAATAATCAAAGAAAATAACCCATTTGAGAAGCAACAGAAATAATTCTCACTCAAACAATTCTATCAAGAATATTTAAAATTTCAAAAATCCAAATAAAATACTAATAGGATTCTATTTTGAATCAGCCACACATATTCTAAAGTTTAAATGAAAATATAACTTTAAGAAACCCAAGGAAATTTTGAATAAGAATGGTGATTGCAACTTATGAAATCAAAGCAATAATCAATAAACTTCCAACAAACAAAAGTCCTGGACTGAATGACTTCAAATGTGAATTTTACCAAACATTCAAAGAATAACTAACACCTATTCTTCTCAAACCACTCCAAAAAATACAAGAGAAGGGAAGAAACCTAAGCTCATTTTAGAAGACCAGAATTATCCTAATTCCAAAACTGGAATTTTGGAATTCCAATTTGCAGTTACTGGTACAGATAAAGAAACTACAAGGGAAGAGAACTGTAGGCCAATATTCCCTGATTAACTCACATGCAGAAATCCTCAATAAAATACAAGCAAACCTGGTCCAGCAATACATTAAAAAGGCCATACACCATGATCAAATAGGATTTATTCCAGGGATGCAAGGTTGCTGCACTACCCACAAATCAATTAACATGATACACCACATAAACAAGAGGAAAAATCATATGGCCATATCAGTAGATACAGAAAAAGCATTTGACAAAATCCAGTACCCATTTATGATAAAAACTCCCAGCAAAGTGGGAATAGAGGGAACATATTTCAACATAATAAGAGCCCTGTATGACTAACCCACAGCTAACATTACACTCAATGAGCAAAAACTACAAGCATTTCCCTTAAGATCAGGAACAAGACAGGGATGTCTACTTTCACCTCTCTTATTCAACATGCTACTGGAAGTCCTAGCCACAGCTATCAAACAAGAAGAAAAAGGCATCCAAGTAGAAAAGGAAGTAAAGTCATCATTATTTGCAGACGAAATGACACTATATATAGAGAAACCTAAAGGTTCCATCCAAAAAACTACTAGAACTGATAAGTAAATTCAGTAAAGTAGCAGGATACAAAATAAATATCCAGAAGTTGGTTGCATTTTTATACAACAATAATGAACTAACAAGAAGGGAAACTAAAAGAACAATTCAGTTTATAATTGCATAAAAATAAAATACCTAGGAATAAATTTATCCAAGGAGGCAAAATACCTCTACTCAGAAAATTGTAAAAACTGAAGAAAGAAACTGAAGAAGATACAAATAAACTGCAGCATATATTGTGCTCATGGATAGGAATAATTAATATTGTTAAAATGTCCATACTACACAAAGCAATCTATAGATTCATTGCAGTTCCTATCAAAATACCAATAGTATATTTCACAGAACTAGAACAAATAATACAAAAATTTATATAGAACCACGAAAGACCCTGAATAGCCACAGCAATCTAGAGAAAGAAGAACAAAGTTGGAAGAATCATGGTACCTGATATCAAACTATACTACAAGGCCATAGTAACCAAAACAGCATGGTACTGGCATAAAAACAGACACAAAGATCAATGAACCAAAATTGAGAGCCCAGAAATAAACCCACACCAACATGGGAGATTAATACTTGGCAAAGGAGGCAATGAGAGAAAGACAGTCTATTCAATAAATGGTGTTGGGAAAACTGGACAGATACATGCAAAAAAAAAAAAGAAACTAGACCACCTTCTTACACCATATACAAGAATAAACTCCAGATTGATTAAACACTTAATTGTGAGACGCAAAACTATAAAACTCCTAGAAGAAAACATAGGCAGTAAAATCTCTAAAATTTCTTTTAGCAATATTTTTTTCTGATATATCTTCTCAGGCAAAGGAAACAAAAGAAAAAATAAACAGGTGGGACTACATCAAACTAAAAAGTTCTTACACACAGCAAAGAAATCCATCAACAAAACGAAAAGACAACCTACTGAATGGGATAACATATTTGCCAATGTTACAATTGATAGGGGGTTAATATCCAAAATATATATAGAACTCATACAACTTAACACCAAAAAAGAAAACAAAAACAAAAACAAATTCTAATCCAATTATAAACTGGGTAGAGGACCTGAATAGACATTTCTCCAAAGAAGACATACAGATGGCCAATATCACTAATCATCAGAGAAATGCAAATTAAAATCACAATGAGATATCATCTCACATCTGTCAGAATGGCTATCATCAGTAAATCTAAAACCAACTATTATTGGTAAGTATGTGGAGAACAGGTAATCCTCCTCATGCACTATTGGTGGGAATGCAGACTGGTGCAGTTACTGTGGAAAGCAGTATAGAGTTACCTCAAAAAATTAAAAAATCAAACTGCCTTATGGCCCAACAATTTCACTTCTGGATTTATATCCAAAGAAACCCAAAACATTAATATAAAGGAATATATACACCCTTATGTTCACTGCAACATTATTTACAATAGTCGAGCTATGGAGCCACCCAAGTGCCCATCAATAGATGAGTGGTTCATATATACAATAGAATATTACTTGGCCATAAAAAGAATGAACTCTTACCATTTGCAACAGCATGGATGGACCCAAAAGGTATTAGGCTAAGTGAAATAAGTCAGTCAGAGAAAGAAAAATATATGATTTCACTTATATATGGAATCAAAAGATCAATTTAAACAAACAAAAAACAGAAAAAGACTCCTAGATACAAAGTACAGACTGACAGTTGGCAGAGAGGAGAGGGCTGAAGAACAGAGTGGAAAAAGTGAAAGAATTCAGAAGTATAGATTGGTAGTTACAAAATAGTCATGGGGATATAAAGTATAGCATAGGAAGTAAAGTCAATAATATTGTAGAAGGGTAATGAGAAAGTGCTAGCAATAACACCACTTAAAATATCATAAAATTCATGTAATTAACACAGTTTGATAT